>CM030008.1:136181893-136416893 GCA_017639485.1 Pluvialis apricaria | reverse complement strand
CTCCTATTTTCTCCACAACTGCTTTTCCACCCAAAGTCTATCGTAACCTTCAGTCTCTGCTGCAGAACTATGCAACATAAATGTGCAACGAACTTGTTTGTGTGGGCATCTGTGCATTTGTGTAACAGATACCATCTTGGATAACTCACTGTAGATTACACCAGGCACCTCCAGAGCTAACAGCATGAGCTACTACAGCTTGAGAAAACAAACCAATCCCCTGTAGCTGTGGCTATAACAGACATATATTTCCTGTGGATCCAGCACAGAGGGGGACCTGTAGCACATACTCGTCACTAGTTTATACATGCACATTCATGCATGAGATTTTTGTACTTATTGGAATGGGATTCTTTACTTAGTAGAATACAAGAAAAGACAAATCAAAAACTTAAATAGAATAACATTTACAAAAAGATAAGGCTACTAACATTACTGAGGTTTCTAAAGACAAAGTAGGAAATCAGGGCGTAAGAATCAGCCTGTAATAACAGAAAACTACAGTCAATCTTTGAAGCAGAATTTTCCAATAGGAGGTGTACTTTTTGAAGGGGGTTGGGTGTACACACAGGCCAACATTACTCAGGAAAGGAGGTATAGTTCCGGAAAACCAAAATGAAACAAACCAGAAAATGCAGCTTATATGTGACTTCCACATGAACGGCTGCCTGAATTTGTTGACAGCCTAAATGTATCCAGTGTACCATTTCTTTGAATAGTTTCTAAGGCAAATATTCACAGCAATATCATTATAGCAATCATCTATAGATTTTAGATAGTCTTCATTTTTTTTTCTTTAAAATATGAGCAAATGTTCAAATTGGGGGACATACGCATTATTGTCGTGGTTTTTAATGGTCTAGGTAAAAGAAATTTCAAAAAGATTAGAAGAGTTTTTTGTTTGTCTTGGCCTCTGATTAGTTGATTTGTTGAAAAAGGAGAACTGCTGTTTTGGATAAATGTTTTAATGTTGGACTGAAAGAATGGCCTACTGTCTGCAACCATTATTTTGCAGAGTTGGTGTACATGCAAAATAAAACAATACTGAATCATGTAACTCTCCACCTCTGATTTCTTTTAACTGGGAATTTGGATAATAACATTTTGAATATTTGTTATTTTCTGGAGTGGAGCTAAGCTCTTAAGTAGACAAGAAAAAATGCTATTTTGTGTTATTAGTCCTGTTAAAATCACACAGGACCATAGCTGAAACACTGGAAGAAAACTAAGACAAATACTTTTAAAATATGCCCAAACTGAAATGTTTCTTTTTTTTTTTTTTCCTTTTTCTACATCATTTATAATCCAATATGACCCTAATGTGAGGAGTTCAAATGTAACAGGAAGCGCACCCACTATCTTAAATATAGTTGTTGGGAAGTTTACTTGAGTCAACTCAAGCTACCAGTTGTAACAGAAGTGTCCCTAAGAAATGAACACTAGCTTTCCATGAAGGCATAATGAACCAGTTCAGTTTTTAACTGGCCACTAGACTAAGACTCAACTCAACTGAAAAACCAATGTGACATGCTATTCATCTCAATGACAGTGTTGCCACATGACATGAAGCACCTTAACACTTTCACTTCGTTTATATAATCAATATCCACTCTGTACCATTTTCATAGACTATTCCTTAAAGTCTTCTATAAAAGCAGTGATATATTAGTACTTTCAAGATATTTTATTTACTAAAGACTAGGTCATCCATTTAGCCACCATCCTGAACAGCATGCAAAGCAGAGCACTGTATACGTATACATATGAGAAAAAGTTCCACATCAGAATTATGCCCGGAATTATAAATTTAGATTAAAGACATATAAAAATCTCTTGAAAACAGATGTGATTTACTTACAGTTTTTGAGGACTCTGCTCTGTTTGCTGCAGAAAGCATATGGAATATATTAGTCATGAAATTAGCTCCTAGTATTCAAGGAGTTTCCCTAGTAGATATCTGAAGTTAAAATCTCCAATTTTTGGCCAGTTATCTTCAGGTGAGCACAAATAAATATTTATATCTAACATGGCACATTTAAAGATTACGGTATCGAGAGACTGTTGCAGTTTTGTGATTGTGTTCCAGTGGCTGTCTTGCAGCGTGGTTTGTTTTTATATGGCAGATATTGGCATACCTGAAAGAAAATATTCTGAAAGATGCTAAAATGCCCTTGGCTTTCTCTAATTTCAATGAGGATAATAACAGTGGGAATAATTCAGTGGGGAACTAGAACCGGGTCATTACCAAGCATTGAAATCTATGTTCTGCAGCTTCATTTGCAAGAGTCGTGGACTCCAACACAAACCAAGGGCACTCAATCTACTACCTGTGTTCCTGTTGATTTTTAACTTTTATTTTTGGCACCATTAAAAATAATCAGGAAGTTATCATGGAAGTAATGACATTTGACAAGAACTCATAATCCTTTGGAAGCCAGAAATTTATCAAAATAGGTTTTAGCACAAACAGCACAATATTTTTTGTATGAATAAATAAAATTTCTTGTAAAGACACAAGAGTATTCTATTTTGCATGATACAAGTAAAACTGTCCTCACAAAATTGTAATCTTACACAATTTATGGTAGTTTCCCATAAATTACATGAGTATATTGGAAGCTTGTTAATATTTAAAAGTCTTTTACTTTTTCAACTCTCAAATAAGTATTAGAGTAAATAATTTCCAGTCTTCATCTGACATGACATCTAACCAATACAGGCATCACAAAATAAATAATTTATGAAAAATATTTATTTAAAGAGCTGTAATTTACCTTGCATTTACCATATGCCATTCATCCAAGTATCAATATAAAATATTCATTAGAGAAACTCATTAAAACAAACTTCTATACAATGAGGTGACGGGCCAACAAAAAACATCAATCATCACAGGGGTTTAAGTTGTTATTAGTCCATATACATAAACTAATACATAAACTAATATTTCAAAGTAAAAAATTATGAATATTTTTACATTTACTCTGGAATCACCAGGGCTACATTCAAGCTTTTTCTTCACCTGTTTCATAAGGCCCAAGTGGTCTGCGACAGAACACAGAGATCTAATTTATTAATGATGAATAAATCTGATGTAATAATTAATGGGAAATCTATAGCTAATCTTAATGGAAGAATAGCTAGGTATGTAATTATATTTAGGTTTGGCATAAAAGATCTTAGTACATGCATTGCAAGCAGGGCAATTACTTGTGAATGTATGCAACTTGTGAATAATGCAAGCACTAAAATAGTGCAAGACTCCCCACAGTCAAAGGTAAGGAATCTCTTATAGTTCACAGAATGCTGTTTTTAAACTCTACCTTAGATTAGTGAGATGATATATATGTGGATAAGCATCAGGAAGAGTATATGCTATCAATATTGTCCAATCAAAAATAACTATCCTGTGTGAAAATTCTTTTAGATAAGCAAATAACATGACTTCAGGTCTAAATTCAGAAAATGTAGCATGCCACATCAATCCATTTATGGGATTCACCTACAAAACTGTGCACCTTGCTCCCATATATAGATTCTTTCACATTAGGAAGTTCTGTTAAATATCTACTTCACATAGACTGCATTTCTATTATGCTGTTGATCTGTGATTAAATGTTCTAATAAAATTAACTGGCTTTGCTACAAACAGAACATCTGGAGCAATGTTTAATCTCATGTCAAACATATACAGGAAACACCTGTCTAGGTGAAGTAATTTTTAAAAAAATGACATTAATCCATCTGTTGTGGAAATGCATGTCACAGTTGTCACATTAAAAAGCAATATCAACAAACACAGAAACCTTAAATTACTTTGGAAGGTAAGTCTTCTAAAATTAACAAAAAATTCATTAATCCAAATGTTACCATGTCAGTTTGATTTCATACTGAATAAGATTTCCCTTTTCTCTTCAGATCAAAAATGTCTTTCAATTATTGCACGGTAAAACTTCCAGATGTGAAATTAAGCTACATAATTAGAAGATTAAAAATATCATTGTGACTCTTCCTAAGCACCTGTACAAAATAGTGCCTTAAAAGACTCTTAAGATAAATAAAATCTATTGTATATAAAAGGAAAAAACACAGAAATAAAGTTAAATATAGCTGGTATTTAGAATTGGGACCCTCACAAGTTCATACAAGACACAGTGAGTAGGATAGTATGTTTATTCAGAAGGGTAAAAAATTCTTATGATATATGACAGAAATGTTCCTATTTTGTGGGATTTTTCCAGTATTTATCTTCTCCAAGATGTTAGTACAATGTGGACTATATGTTTTTAAATGCTTGTTTGGAAGACAAGACCAAAAGAAACGAAAAAGAAATCATTCCAATACCTAAGAAGGATATGTGGTCTTTATGAGAAAGTTCCTCTGCCTTACACTTCTCCATGACATTACTAACTTTCAATTAACTTTCCACCTAAAAAAGTCTTTCAAGGCTACAAACAAGGCTGCTTCCTCAGTTAAGGTAAAATTTATTAAAGCTATAAAAAAAAAAAAAAGATTAAGATTAAAAAAAAGTGAGAGATTCCTGCTTCAAGGAATATTATGATAGAGGCTATAAAGAAACTTCGTATGAGCAAAGTTTAATAATTATACATCACAGTGTCTTAAAACATCCTCTGTCTCATCTGGTACTGTCCACAGTTAGAGACAAAACAAGTGACCAGCTAAAAGTTTATTTGGCCTCTTTACCAATTTGTATGTTCTTCTGCTTCCCATTTCATCTATTTTTGATCACAGATAATATTAGGTGCTGTTTTGTTGAATCATTTCTACTGCATTTCAGAACAAAATATTTTGTACATTCTGAATTACAGAGTCATGTGATGGGATGGCCCATTGAGATGGGTTAATAAGAAAATTCATCAAGAAATGTACAAACAAAACACAAACATTTCTCTGAGTACCCTCAAAGTACTGTGGAAGTGATTTTGGGACTAAAGTTTCTAGATCTTCCTATGTCATTACCAGCAACGTGAGGACAAGAGAATGGGGAAGGGTTTGTGAGGGTCTACTTGGATAGCCAAAGTCATGCTGAGAGCTACAAAGGCAAAAGTAGGAATAAGAAGACAAATAACTATAGCAATCTCTGCTTGCATGTCAAGGGGTCTCAGAAGAGACCATGGGGCTTACGCCTTACATGCTCCTGTTTGCAGGAGGGTGAGAGAGCTCCTTGATCTTGTGAGGGACAAGCAGAAAATCATGCTGAAAGCATCAGAGGAGTCAGTAGTACCATATGTGCTGGACTTCCACAAGAGAGTAAGTGGGTTTATGGCCTTAGCACACCATAATAACCTTGCTGAAACACAGCAAAAGCAGAAAATCTGGTATGATTGACAAGTTAAGGCTTAGACATATGAGGTGGGGCAAAAGGTCATAGTTCTGATCCCAGCTTGGCAGGAAAACTGTAAACAGACTAGGAGGGACCATTTAACAGCATTAGACAGGTCAACAATATTATCTACATCATACAGCTTCTGGAGAGATAGCAGAAGCACAGACTCTACAGTTTTAAGACTAGTAAGCTCTAGCCAGGACAGGAATTTCTTCACTATATGAGGGCAGCGTGAAATGGAGGTAAAATTCATGCTGGATTTAATAGGGAAAGCAAAAATATACTACAGGAGAGGGAATGATTTCCCCACTTCAAGGGAGTTCAGAGGTCAGTGGTGCCAAGTTCTGTCGCTCATGTGCTCCAGACAAGCTGGGGCAGAACTCAGCAGTAAAGCCTTGGGTGAGGCTTGACTCTTCAGAGGTACAATTACAAAGGCGTAACAGTCATATGAAAGGGAAGCACTGTGTAGCTGCATCTTATGGGCC
This sequence comes from Pluvialis apricaria, assembly GCA_017639485.1. NCBI lineage: Eukaryota > Metazoa > Chordata > Aves > Charadriiformes > Charadriidae > Pluvialis > Pluvialis apricaria. Next base: position 136,411,061 of record CM030008.1, on the reverse strand, counting down.
AGACCTAATGTCCTAACCATTTTTGACTTCTCATAGGTGTTTTGTGATGGCATTTACAGCTATTTGCTTTGCTGTAGCAAGGTTATTTGGAATAGGGACTCAGGAGAGTGAATTGTGTTTTTTATATTAATGTCAGAAAAAGTGAAAATAACCCATCAAATATAAAAATAATTTTATAAAAGAAAGTAATCTAACAGCTCTCTCAGACCTTTTAAATGTTGAATGACCATTAAAAGGTTGTTACTTAGAATCTCCCTAGACATTTCCAAGCCTCCTCATGGCACTGTCAAAACCAAGTATAAGTAATTAAGACTAACAGTCCCAGCACATCAGAACAACAAATTCTACTTTTCTAGTGAATTCTTTTAATTCTTAATGCCTTATCTTCACAGATGTCAGGCAGCTTAGTCAGTCTGAAGCTACCACAGACTGAGAATGACAGCGTGACATCAGTTGGAATTCAGAGATGGAAATAAGAAAAAATTGGGGATCACACGCTTTGAGTGGTAAAGATAAACAACTCAGAAGTAGAGAAGAAATCTACTTCTGAAGCCTCTGCGATGGCAGCATGTGGTTCTCTGATGGTGAAATAAAGTATGTTCTAAACGTTCTAAATGTTCTAAACAGTTCTAAACGGACTGCCAACACGCCAACGGTCAGTCGCCGAGGAGAGCAGCTCCAGTGAAGGTAAGGCATAACTGGGGAAGGGGATCTCGGCGGATCGGGCCGGCAAAGGGCTCTTTTGAGGGCTCTTGTAGCCGGGGAAAGCGGCTGGCGCGTGCTTGTGCTTGTGCCGGAACCGGCAGCTCGGGGGCGGGCTGCTGACGCGGCAGGGGCGGAGCCAGCGTCACACGCGGCAGTTCTAAACGGACCCAGCACGAGGGCAACTGGAGGGCGTCACCCAGGGCGTCACTGCAGTGAGAGGGGGTGAACAGGGAGCAGCTCTTCAAAAGGTAACTTACTAAAAAACTCTTGACCCGGCCAGAACATCATGGTAAGAACTCGGCAGAAGACCATGGCCTCCCTGAGCTCTGCACCGAGCAGCTCCGAAGTGGCCACCCAGACAGAACTAGCATGGCAACATGCTGCCACCCAGGTGTCGGGCTGCAGGGAGTGCCCTGCTTTTGCGCCGGTGTTGAATAGTAACGGTGAGCAGGCCTGTGGGCGGTGTGCCCAAGTAGAGGAACTCCTTCAGCTAGTGATGGAGCTCCGCGAGGAGGTAAGCTGCTTAAGAAGTATAAGGGAAAGTGAACAGGAGATAGATAGCTGGAGTCATGCTCTGTCTTCCCTGAGAGAAGCCCCCCAGAAAGATCGAGCTCCACATACAATGAGCCCAACACCCTCTAGCGTTGAATCTGAACGTGAAGATTCAGAAGACAGGTGCCAGTGGCAACAAGTCCCCACCCAACATGGCAGGCGTGCCTCCCAGGAAACCCCCACACTATCGCAGGTGCTGTTACAGAACAGATATGATGTTCTGGAAAGGGAAGTGGAGGATGACAATAACAGTGCCTTGCCAAACTCTGAATTGCCATTGAAGCCAAGACAGGTTACACCTCGTATAACAACATCATCATTTAGGAAAAAAAGACAGGTCCTTGTAGTAGGGGACTCGATTCTGAAGGGAGTGGAAGGTCCCATATGTAGACCGGACCCAATCTGTAGGGAGGTCTGCTGTCTCCCTGCAGCCAAGGTTAAGGATGTCCAGAGGAAACTCCCTACCCTAGTTAGGCCTACCGACTACTACCCTTTATTGGTTTTTCAGTTGGGTAATGATGAAATTCCAGTAAGGAGTCTGAGGGCGATAAAGAGAGACTTCAGGGCCCTGGGACGGCTGGTCAGGGGATCAGGAGCACAAATAGTGTTTGCTTCTATCCCAACAATTGCAAAGATGGATGCGAAGATTAACAGGAAATGCCAGCTAATCAATGCCTGGCTCAGAGACTGGTGTCGTCGGCAAGATTTTGGGTTCTTTGACCATGGGCTGCTTTTCAGGACACCAGGCCTGCTGGCAACAGACAGCAAAAGCCTGTCTCAGAGGGGGAAAAGGGTTTTAGGGCAGCAGTTGGCGGGGCTCATTGACAGGGCTTTAAACTAGGTTCGAAGGGGGATGGGGATAGATCCAAGGTTGCTAGCAAAAATCCTGAAATTGGTGGGCTGGCACTAGACTTGGAAAAGACAGGGGGTGTAACCGGGCTCCTTAGGAAGATGTCTGGGGATAGCAGAACTTTAGCTCCCTCCAGTAAAAAGGAGAAAGGACCTATAGCCCACCTGAAGTGCTTATACACTAATGCACGTAGCATGGGCAACAAACAAGAGGAGCTGGAAGCCATCGTGCACCAGGGTAATTATGATGTAGTTGCCATCACAGAAACATGGTGGGATGACTCTCATGACTATAATGTTGCCATGGATGTCTATAGACTCTTCAGGAAGGATAGGGGAGCAAGAAGAGGCGGGGGTGTGGCCCTATATATCAGGGAGTGTTATGAATGCTTTGAATTAGAAGATGGTGATAATGGGATTGAGTGTTTATGGGTAAAGATCAGGGGGAGGGCTAACAAGGCAGATATTGTAGTAGGAGTCTGTTATAGACCGCCCAACCAGGATGAGGAGGCAGATGAAATATTCTATAAACGGCTGGGAGAAGTCTCAAGGTCGTGAGCTCTAGTCCTCGTGGGTGACTTCAATTTGCCGGACATCTGCTGGGAATACAATACAGCAGGGAGGGAACAGTCTAGAAAGTTCCTGGAAGGTACTGGGGATAACTTCTTAACACAGTTAGTGAAAGAGCCAACTAGGGAAAGTGCCCTGCTGGATCTGTTGTTTGTCAACAGGGAAGGTCTTGTGGGGGATGTGATGGTCGGAGGCTGTCTTGGCAACAGTGACCATGAAATGATAGAGTTCTCAATTCTGGGAGAAGCAAGGAACGGGGTCAGCAGAACTGCCACCTTGGACTTCCGGAGGGCGGACTTTGGGCTCTTCAGGAGCCTGGTTGAAAAAGTCCCCTGGGAGGCAGTCCTCCAGGGCAAAGGAGCCCAGGAAGCCTGGATGTTTTTCAAGAAGGAAGTCCTAAAGGCACAGGAGCAGGCTGTCCCCATGTGCCGGAAGCCAAGCCGTCGGGGAAAAAGACCGGCCTGGCTAAACAGGGAGCTAGTGTTGCAGCTTAGGGAAAAAAAGAGGATATATGGCCTTTGGAAAGAAGGGCAGGCCACTCAGGAGGACTACAAAGAGGTAGTGAGGCTATGTAGGGAAAAAATTAGGAAGGCCAAAGCCCAGCTAGAACTAAACCTGGCTTCTGTTGTCAAGGACAACAAAAAAAGTTTCTATAAATATATTGGCAATAAAAAGAGGACTAAGGATAATCTCTGTCCTCTAGTAGACCAGGCTGGTAACGTATTGGCCAAGGACGAGGATAAGGCTGAGGTACTTAATGCCGTCTTTGCCTCAGTCTTCAGCAGTAGGACCAGTTGTTCCTTGAGTTCCCTAACCCCTGAGCTAGAATACAGGGATGGGGAGCAGAATGAAGCCCCTGTAATCCAAAGGGAAATGGTGAGGGACCTGCTTCAGCACCTGGAGGTGCACAAATCTATGGGGCCGGATGGGATCCATCCAAGGGTACTGAAGGAGCTGGCGGAAGTGCTCACCAGGCCACTCTGCATCATTTATGAACAGTCCTGGGTAACCGGGGAGGTCCCAGCTGACTGGAGGTTGGCAAATGTGACACCCATCCAGAAGAAGGGCCGGAAGGAGGATCCGGGGAACTACAGGCCAGTCAGTCTGACATCGGTGCCTGGGAAGGTCATGGAACAGATCATCCTCAGTGCCATCACACGGCACATGCAGGAGAACAAGGTGATCAGGCCCAGTCAGCATGGGTTTGTGAAAGGCAGGTCATGCCTGTCAAACCTGATCTCCTTCTATGATGAGGTGACCCACTTAGTGGATGAAGGAAAAGCTGTGGATGTTGTCTACCTGGACTTTTGCAAGGCTTTTGACACCGTTTCCCATAGCATTCTCCTGGAGAAACTGGCTGCTCGTGGCCTGGACAGGTGTACCCTTCGCTGGGTAAAAAACTGGTTGGATGGCTGTACCCAGAGAGTGGTGATAAATGGAGTTAAATCCAGTTGGTGTCCAGTGACAAGTGGTGTCCCCCAGGGATCGGTGCTGGGACCGGTTCTCTTTAATATCTTTATTAATGATCTGGATGAGGGGATTGAGTGCACCCTCAGTAAGTTTGCAGAGGACACTAAACTGGGGGGGCGTGTTGATCTGCTTGAGGGTAGATTGGCTCTGCAGAGAGATCTGGACAGGCTGGACAGATGGGCTGAGGCCAATGGTATGAGGTTCAACAAGGCCAAGTGTCGGGTCCTGCACTTGGGTCACAACAACCCCATGCAGTGCTACAGACTGGGGGCGGAGTAGCTCGAAAGCTGCCTGGCAGAGAAGGATCTGGGGGTGTTAGTGGACAGCCGGCTGAGTATGAGCCAGCAGTGTGCCCAGGCAGCCAAGAAGGCCAACACCATCCTGGCCTGCATCAGGAATAGTGTAGTGAGCCGGAGTAGGGAAGTAATCATCCCCCTGTACTCGGCACTGGTGAGGCCTCACCTCGAGTACTGTGTTCAGTTTTGGGCCCCTCACTACAAGAAGGACATTGAGGTGCTGGAGCGTGTCCAGAGAAGGGCTACCAGGCTGGTGAGGGGTCTGGAGGACAAGCCTTATGAGGAACGACTGAGGGAGCTGGGGTTGTTTAGCCTGGGGAGGAGGAGGCTGAGGGGTGACCTTATCACCCTCTACAACTACCTGAAGGGAGGTTTTAGAGAGATGGGGGCTGACCTCTTCTCCCACGTGGCAAGTGATAGGACAAGAGGAAACGGGTTCAAGTTATGTCAGGGCAGGTTTAGATTGGATATTAGGAAGCATTTTTTCACTCAAAGGGTTATTAAACATTGGAATGGGCTGCCCAGAGAGGTGGTGGATTCACCATCCCTGGAGGTGTTTAAGAAAAGGGTAGATGAGGTGCTTAGGGACATGGTTTAGAAGTGGGTGTTTTTAAATCAGGGTAGGTTAACGGTTGGACTTGTTGATCTTAATGGTCCCTTCCAACCTCACTTATTCTATGATTCTATGATTCTATGTCCATTGCTTGAGCCACAGTTGGCAGCCACACACCCTTGGTGTTACCATGCCCTTTCTCAGAGGAGTAGTGCACAGCTATTGGGGCTCTCCCTTGCTGTAGGCAATGCCACTTCCCAGAAAGAGTTGGACAATATAGAATCATAGAATCATTTAGGCTGGAAAAGACTTTTAACATCATTGAATCCAACTGTTAACTAACACTGCCTTGTCCACCACTAAACCACGTCCCTAAGGGCCACATGTTTAAAATGCCTCCAGGGATGGTGGCTTAATCACTTCCCTGGGAAGCCTGTTCCAATGCTTGACAACCCTTTTGGTGAAGAAATTGTTCCTAATATTCAAACTAAACCTCCAATGGTGCAATCTGAGGCCATTTCCTCTCATCCTATCACTTGTTACTTGGGAGAAGAGACTGACCCCCACCTGGCTACAACCTCCTTTCAGGTAGCTGTAGAGAGCAATAAGGTCTCCCCTCAGCCTCCTTTTCTCCAGGCTAAACAAACCCAGTTCCCTCAACCACTCCTCATAAGACTTGTCCTCTAGACCCTTCACCAGCTTCGTTACACTTCTTTGGACATGCTCCAGCACCTTAATGTCTTTCATGTAGTGAGGGGCCCAAAACCCACAGGAGGCTGTCACGAAGCTTTTTGGGATAAAGAGAGTGGGGTAATCTAACTACACATCTGATCAGAGGGCAAATCCTCAGTCAGGCACCAAGACTTACAACGCAGGGGACGGGTGCCTTCAGTCTTTCAGGTTTGCCAAAGCCCATGCTCAAGTGCAAACATACCGTGCCCAATTAGTTTTGATGCCAGGTTAATTTGAACTCAAGAGCATGTTTAAACTTGTGTGTTTACATATATATATGTGTATACATACGTATGCAGGGTATATTACATATGTCCGTATTATTACATACCCATACATAAGTAATATGGTGAGGCCGCATCTGGAGCACTGTGTCCAGTTCTGGGCTCCCCGGTTCAAGAAGGACAGGGAACTGCTGGAGAGGGTCCAGCAAAGAGCTACAAAGATGATTAGGGGACTGGAGCATCTTACTTATGAAGGGACTCAGGGACTTGGGGCTTTTTAGTCTAGAAAAAAGAAGACTCAGGGGGGATCTTATCAATACTTATAAGTACTTAAGGGGAGGGTGCCAGGTAGACGAGAATAGCCTTTTTTCAGTGGTGCCCAGTGATAGGACTAGAGGTAACGGGCACAAACTGGAGCACAGGAAGTTCCATCTTAACATGAGGAGGAACTTCTTTACTCTGAGGGTGGCAGAGCACTGGAACAGGCTGCCCAGGGAGGTTGTGGAGTCTCCCACACTGGAGACGTTCAAAACCCGCCTGGATGCCGTCCTGTGCAATGTGCTGTAGGTGTCCCTGCTGTGGCAAGGGGGTTGGACTTAGATGATCTCCAGAGGTCCCTTCCAACCCTGACGATACTGTGATACTGTGATACTGTAATATACCCTGAGATACATTGGCTCAACCAAATGAAACTTTTAGTATTAGAAACAGGACCTCAGCACTAGAAAGAGAAACAACAACTAATGCAAAGATGTTTTCAGTCTCATATACTTCATAAGCTGCTAAAGAAGAGTCATTGAGAATTTCTTTGTGTCTCCCTGTCAGACCAAGATCACACAGTTTAGTTTAGATAAAGGCATGGACCAGTGTGACTAGCTGCTCTTCTGAGCAGAAAATGTATTGCTTCTTGAACGTGAAAGTGAAAAAAGGATTTGTATCACCTTTGCACTATATATATCTTAAATATATGTATGAATCATTGAGAAATTCAATCTTCTGCCTGTGTCTGCCCCCAGGACGGAACTGGTGATACCAACTTTCCATTTCTGAATTTTAGCTGGTTCACCTTTATCCCCACAAGCTCTATGCTGAGAATTAGAGTTTAACATCATTAGTGGATTATGAATTAAGAAATAATTGTTAAAAAAGACAAAAATTATTTCCATTTCTTACCTAATAAAAACTGAGACCTCATGACTGGTGTCATGACATTACCCTCAAAAGCAAAAGGAGGAGAGAGACTTTCTCTGAAAACTAACCTTTCTCAGACATGCAGAGTAAGCTTTGTATTTGTGATGCCTGTATCTAATTCAATGCTAAACTCTAATTATCTTTCAGAAGCCTCAGCTCATGGAAGCAGCTCAATGTATTGTCCGTGTCTCAAATGGATTGTAATGAGTCTGCAAATAATGATTATTTCCTTGAAAATAATACGTTTCATTAACTACACACGTATTTCTATGTTTTACTTGAATACGAGTGTTGTATGAGGACAAACTTACAGTCTCTGGCCTACATCATGTTCCAAAGAGTTTACTACAATTATAAGGACCTTTCATTCTCTCCTGGACTTTTTTGTTTGCAGAATCCATAACTTCTTGCATAAGACTGGTTTCAATCAATTCTTCTATGTCTGCCTCCTTCAAACACAATGTTACAAAAGGCACAATGCTTTTATTGAATGTGCATTCAAATCTTTTCTCACAGTTTAGATCTCCTCACAAAAGATTAATATATGAGAACAATTTTTAGCAATTCCTTAATTTTATAAGGAATCTATAACAAATGTTCTTTCAAGAGATGATGTCTACTGTCATTCTACTGTCATGAATAAATTAAATAAAGTCTCATTTATCTAGTAGTTATAGTTCCTTCTTTTCTAACAGCCATTAATAATGTTGGTAAGGACTCACGAGATGCAAAAATAATTTTAACCTGATGGAAACATTTTCTTTTTAACTGTAAGAAACACCTTCACATATGAAGACAGAATTGAATATTTACACAGGCTTTTCAGATTCTGCTACTGCAGCAGTACAACCAATCACTGTGCTAACAATGATGGCTTTGATGACCTTGTTTGCTTCTTCCTACAAGTGAATCCTTAAAGTGCTGTCTTTTTGATGCAACACAGTTATAGACAGTCAGATAAGTCTAGAGGACATGAACGAAGTTTATAACGCGGTCCAAGAATATACCCAGGGAAGACAGGACTTAACCATCCGCAGCTATGAGCTGTTTTTCTTTGTTGCAAGACCACAGACCAGCTGAGACAGTCACTAATCAAGTCAATATAACATTAATCCTACAGCTGCAGACTACCTCTCCCTAGAAGAAGATTCAGCTGTCACCTTTTGGCAATAAGGTATTGGCACTTGATGGTGAGCCAGTTCAGTATTTTGACTCTTCACTCCTGTTATCTGAGCTAATATGGAGAAAAGCATGGCTTTCCTTGGGACCTGCTCCAAGAACTATGCTGAGTCTCTTTGGACAGCCAGTCACAAGCAGTGGCAAAGCTTCAGAGAATCTGAAATGCTAATGATGGAAGAAGTCAAGGGCATAGGCTGGAAACATTCCTCAGGTTGGACCCTACTCACTGTCTCATATTAACATTTTAATTCCTCACAGACTCTTAGAGTAGTTATGTGCCTTCTGGCTTCCCATACCATGCTCGCAACCTATGCAAGTGATCCCAGTCACACAGGCAATATATATCTGCCCAGCGACTCCTTTTGATTTTCCATTCTGTCAGTGTCCATGGGCTAGGAGTGCTCATTTAATCCTAAATGTTCTTCACAGGTGCTGCACAAACCAACAACCCAAAGTGGTATAGGCTGTGCTCTATCTTCCTTCAATGGTTTGGCCTTATAATGATTTCTGCCAGGCTAAGGAAGAGCTCACCTGGAACTACAACAAGTAGGTGGAGCATTAGAGGCTGTGGATAATGATATGAGAAAAGGGAGAATGGCCCCACTGGGGTGTTGCAAGGAAGCCAGCTGTTAGGTTGAGAGATATCATATGCTTTTGCTGAAGAGTGGGATCTTGAGTTCCACTTGCAAAGAGATTTTCAGTGTGTGCCAGACTCTTTTCATTACAATCATCTTCATGCTTTTTCCAGGCAGATAGGGGCCCAAACCCTTCCAGACCTCCAGGTAACTTGGCAAGCTCTCTACTTCCCTGACCTGGGGATGCTAGTCAGGCAGCTATAAATATGCTGATGGTTCAATGGCAGCCCTTGCAACATCTGCAGGGGGGACTGTCCTGGGGTAATTGCCTCAGCAGTAGCAGAATAGAGAGAGCAACCAAGTGTGAGGAAACACACAAAAGTATCAAAAGGAGATAGACTACTCCAGGACTTTTCCTTGGTTTTTTTTTATTTTTGTTTGGTTTTTTGTTTGTTTCTCTTTTGGTTCTGCTAATTGTAAAGCAGGGTGTCCCCTCCATGTCTTTTTTTCACAGCTGCCTTTTAACACCAGACAAGTACATTTTAATGCTATTTTTTTTCTGTGTAACCTTCCCCAGAGTGTATCGTGAAGAAGATATCATGTGCACTTGATCTGAATACCTTTTTGAGGCATTTCAAGCCTGGTACTTTGTAGCTTTGGCTTCATACTGTGTACTGGACTAGCTTTTCCCAGGTTTTCTGACTGCACTTTTACAAATGTGTTTTGGCCTCAGAAAAAGGAAAGGGATTTATATAAGTACTGTCCCTTGTTTTTCAATTTTCCAGAGGGGCACAGTGCCTTGCAATGTCGTTTCGTTTTCAAACTCATCTCTTGTCCCTGTGAGAGATATTTGTTTATGTTTCACACTAGCATTTTTACACTGAAAAGCAATGTAGGATGTTGCTCCTTGGGAAGGCTCTTACGTTCTTCAATCAACTAGAAAGAAGGCATGGAAATTTGGTACTTGAAAAAAGTCTTTAAAACAAAAATCTGTTTCTATATTCTCTTCTTGGAAATAGCTTGCTAGCGGTCACACAGGATTAAGAAGACCTTGGGCCAAAACAAATGAGAGAGAAACTGTTTGCAATGTGTCGGTAATGTGAATAAATGTAAAAGATTCTTCTGTAGAATCTGACAGCTTGCAATTTTGTGACAGACCACAGAATCATTTTGGTTCAGGAACCCACATTATGATACAGAAACTGCTTTCCAACCTAAAAATAATATATTTTCAGCTAGGAATCAGCATTTCATATTTAGGCATAATATACTGTCACACTGTGTGATGTTGCTAATGATGTGCTATGCAAAACTGATGAGATACTGGCTACTTGAAAAAAATGCAAAGTGACATTCTATGCACCTACCTTCAGCAGGAACAGTCCTTGTAACATATGTCATGTAGTAACAATGATACAGCCAACTGACACCAATTAAAAAGTCACAAATGGTTGCTTTTCTCTAATGTTCAAAGAGCTCAAAGAGTTTAGATGTGTACATTAAGGATCAGATGCTCGGTTGCATATTCTACAAACTATGTTTTAAAGAAATCAGCATACAGATGGCTGTGACAATAACTAACAGAAAAAAAGTGAAGGGTGAACTGTCACAAAGTTTGACAGGCCATTGCATATTGAGGGTCTTCTTTTCGTGTTGCCATTTGAACAGTCCCATAGTATTTTATACTCTGTTTTGCAGGCAGATGGAGGACAGGTAAGTATTCTGATTAAGGCATGGGACTGGAGATACAAGAAAACTGCAGTAAATATTTTTATACTTTTGTACAAACTTCCAGTATGACCTTGGATAAACATTTAATCAATCTGCTTTGGTTTTCCATATCTGAAAATTTTGGATGCTGTGAGGTTCCTGTCTCAATTTTTCTGCATGTTAGTGAGACGCTGAGGTACCATGGCAGTTGAATTACTACCATAGGCCCATTTAAATTTTGTTTTTTAGTTTATTTTACAGAATGGTTTTTTTTTTAATGGTTTTTTTCAGTAGTCTTAAATGCCAGGAACCTGTACAGCAAAGTAGAGAATCCTGAACTAGTGACAGAAAACAGGAAACAGATGTTTGGGGACAAAAGGAACTTGGTTGATCAGTTCCCTGGAGAAGAAAATAGATATGAAATACAGGTCTTGAGCTTATCCAGAAATACAGACAAAAAGGGAAAAAATGGCAGAAAAACACTACATATGATAAAATATGAAGGAAAAAAAAAAAGAAGAAATAAGCACATGTTAAAAAGGGTCTTCCAGGGACAAAGTAAATTTTGGAAGGCCAGATGAAACTACATTGGTGTAGTTAATGATAGAGGTCTTCTCTGCACACAGGGAATCAGATAAGGATGTGCCTATAGATAGAGTTATCTGTAAAATTAACAGAGAGTAACATTATTCTCAACAGTTACGACACTGAGAAATTTTAATTCTCAGGGTATACTTTGGAGAACAAAGGCAACTAATAGCCAAAGGAACTCTGTATTCCTACATGTGTTTAGCTGACATGTTTCTTAATCAAGTATCCCCCAGAAGTACTTTTGGAGAAAATAACTTTAAGTAATTAATTAACATGGAGTTAATTAAAAAGTTGGTTCAATTTAAATTAAAGGAAAAATATAGAAAAGTAGGACAGTAGGTAAGGTTTGAGATTTCAGAAGGATCTATTTTGATACGGGAATTGAGCAGTAAAGTCATTTGGGTTGAAAACCTTGAATATGGTTAACCTGAGCTGAAGAACTTGAGGTCTGAAGCTTTTCCAAGTCAAAAGTGTTCAATCTAACAATAATCTGTGCCACAGACAAACAGAAGAGACCTTCCAAAAAGGGGATTAATGCATGCATAACTAATTTCAAAACCTGTATAATCAGTCATATAAATGATGGGAAAATGTCTTCTAATAAAGATGATAGTGTTTTAGAGTCAAGCTGGGATGGAGTTTGCCAGGAGATGTAAAGTGTCTGAAGTGTCTTAAAAATACATTGTTTTTTACCCCACTGCTCCAGCCAGAAGAATGTTCAGAGTTTTCTGTGACCAACCAATTCAGAGCTTCCTTTTTTTCCCCAACTTGAAGACACTCAGGACCAATTTCATGCTGCTATTACTTGGAACAATAATGCCTTTTAGTTTAACTCTCTCCTCCCGCTTTCTCATGTTCTCAGGAAAATCAGATCATCCCTGTTCTTTTTCCTCTGCTTTAGCTTCCTTTAGTATACTTCTTTTAATTTCATTTAATCCTTGAATGATGGCAACAGGAACTGTAGCCATTACCAAGCTGTACTGCTATGGATAGTTCCTTATTGCTGGCTCTGAACCCCTCACTTAGTAAATTTGCCTTTTCATGCCTCCAAAACAGTGGTGATCACATGGTCATCAACTAACACTCCTCCTACCAACCCTTCTTCACTTGCTTTCTTCAGATGATTTCCCAAAATAGATATGTCTATCAATAAACAGTAATACGACCATGAAAGAAGAGCTACTTCAGATCAAACATCATATTGATTACTCCCAGCAGAGGAACTGGAAATAAGTTGTCAGTTACTACATTTTTCTGGAAACTGGAAGGACATTCCTAAGTCACTGCTCTACCAATCAGTAAGACTCTGAAGGACTCCTAGACTTGCAGTAAAAATTACCCTAAATGGTATTCAGATAGAGCTCAAGGACTATATAAAAGCGATCATATAATGTGTCATCTGTGAGTTTGAATGGAAGACGCAAAATGTCTTCTGCAGTCCTATGTTTCTAGTTGATCCTTACTTTCTTTCCATAATTTGATTTCTCTTCATATTCTTTAAATAAAAGCAGTTTTCATCTTACAGCTCCTTCTCCTTTAGTCTTTGATTTACTTTGCGAAATACAGAAAAGCTGTCTTTTGACATTTCTTGTGGTTTTTTTTGGGGGGGTGTTGTTTGTTTGTTTGTTTGTTTGTTTTTGTGTTTTGTTTTGTTTTTCTAATAGAGGAAGACCAATCCTACTGTTGATGCATTGTCTCTCCTCATCTGCTTGAATGTACGGTTCAGTTTTAAGCTGCAGTTTGGAAAAGACAATGTGATTTCCAGATTTGAACCCTGATAAGCATGACACAGAGGGAGAAGGAGTAAAATGCCTGGAAAATTAAGACTTATGGCAATGTAATGATCCAAGAAGAAAGCACTTGCACTGTAGAGAATTCCCTACAGTAATTTTGGAAATCTCATTACGGACAGATCTTCTGTTACTTCAAGGATAGTCTCAAATACAATTCTCCTGCATTTCTGTGTAATAATAAGAAGCTCTATCTGCCGATTAAGTTCCAACTCTTGACTGTCTGTAATTCGGGACATTTGTAGGAAAAATAAAGAGTGTAGTACGCCAATTAAATCTCCCAGAAGACTGGATTACCACAGTTTTGTTTGATCATAGCCTTGTTTAGTGTTTGGCAGGGTAATAAATAGCAGAGAGAGATGTAATATTCCAGTTTCTTCAAGTTCAAGTGTTACAGTTTCACTTGGAAAGCCGATATTAGCTATTTCATGTACTTAGGGAGGAAGAGAAAATGCAAGAAAGACCCTTGTTCAAAATGGCTCAACAGCTGGCCTTTCCTTTAGAATGAAAATGAAGGGGAAAAAAGGAATCAAAACAAGACATTATAATCATACTCCCAGCTATATGATCCTTTTCTCAAATCTTGCTTCCTTTAGCAGCTGAAACTAGATGCCATGCCTTATTTCTATCTGTCTAGAGATGGCTGATCTTACTAGTTTGATGACAGAACAGCAGAGGACAAACATCCTGCTTGATGCAAAATATTTAAGGGAAAAAATGGCTGGTGATTGAATGGTTTGAGCAATTCAAAATTGTCCTCACAGATGCTAAAATAAATATTACAGAGTAATTTTTCTGAAGCTGTTGCTGTACACACACTGCATCAGTAATTAAAAAAAAACCCAAACCCTATATAAATGTTACCAATATGTATTTAATAGCATCTTTATTATTTTCTCATTCATCTTTTCTTTTCCTCCTTGAGTATATATTAATACATCTATAAAAATGTTATTGCTCTTTCTAAAAGATTTCTGCTGACCAGTCTTTTATTTCACAGGATTAATTCTGGAAAAAGAAAAAGCTACCATTCTCTGATAGTTTCTCTTGAGTGCAGATGTCACCCTTTCTTTAAGTTAATAATTTCATAACCGGTGATATGGCTGATTTGCTCATAAAAATAAAGACACTCTGGTCCTATATGTTATTTATCATTTAGTTTCACAAAGAGAGCACATTTTGATGTACAAATCCATTCTCAAACAAATCTGATTCCTTGCTAATCCATAGCATATTTTGGTCTTTACTGGGTAATGAAGTCTTCATTTTTATGTGTAAAAAAATCTCATGTATAATACAAACAACATTATCTCTAAAACTGTGATACATCATCATACATGCAAAACCAAAGCCTTGGGTAAGACAGCCTGGCAAGTTAGATGAACCACTTCAATTTTCCATCAATCAAATTATAGTTTATTGTTCAGCTGAACTACCTCAGGCAACACAAATCTAAAAACTGTCATTTTGGAAACATTACATTTTTTTTCTGTCACATTATAACCCAAGCCATGGCCATAAAAAAGAATGTCATACCATTACTGACTGTAATATTCCTTAATTTAAGAACAGCTAATTCATCTGCAGTGTATGCAGTGTTCCTAGTATTTGGAGCTTATAGCAGTGTTCAGTTACAGTAATCTTATCAAACTCCATTAGTACATTTATTATTTTTTAAATAATGGAGATTTTTGAAAATTCAATTAAGACTAGAATGGTTGTTTATAACAGCATTTTGATGCCTACATTAGAAATAAGGTTTACATTTCAGAATCATCTACTATTTCAATTATTTGGTTTCTATGAACACTAAATTGTAGGGAATTTAATTAAAAATTAGGCTTCTATGGCATACACTTGATGAAAGAATTTGCTGTCTTTTTCCTATTTCTTTACAGCCATGAGTGTCATCACTGTAAGGCTCAGAAGTTAAAAATTAATCTGGTAAACATTACAGGTCTTTTTATGTTCTGTCACCCCAAATGCACATATGTCCTTTTTGACATTTAGGCTATGAAGTTCCTCTAACATTGAGGAACAGCAATGTAATGCTTGTACATTTTAAATGTTCTATTTACTACTTATCCTAAATTTCTGAATTATAACTTCATGGTGTTCCTTTATTTATGTATATTAAGTTGAAGTGCATATACCACTTAATGGATGAGTAGAGGGTAAGAATGACAAACAGAAGAGAGCATATTTCTTCCCCAGTTAAAATATATAGAATTAAGAGTGTGAAAAGAAAGAGACTTACTAATACAGACATGCTCCCCTCACCATCTATACATTTAAAGATATAATCATGTTACCCTACGAAATCAGAAACTTAATTAAGATACAGCTGCTTAAATAATACATGATGAAATTTAAAGATAACTGAAATGTTGTGAGAACATACACTTCACTGCAAAGATATATATCATGGGGACACCTGTCCCCCCCTTAATTGACTACCTGCTAAAAGAAAAACCTGCTAAAAGAACAGATTTACTGTGCAGTGAGGCAATGAATTTAAGAGGTCTCTGCTGAATAAAAAACTAGTTCCATTGGTTGAGCTGGGCCATGTTCTTGAACAAGTTCAGACATATTAACTGAGCTTTTATGTGCTTTTAT
Organism: Pluvialis apricaria; assembly: GCA_017639485.1. Taxonomy (NCBI): domain Eukaryota; kingdom Metazoa; phylum Chordata; class Aves; order Charadriiformes; family Charadriidae; genus Pluvialis; species Pluvialis apricaria. The sequence continues at coordinate 136,395,458 of CM030008.1, read as the reverse complement.
GCACCATTTATTTTTGAAAAATCAGGAATTTTCACTGCAACAATTACTTATGCACCAAAGTCATAAAATTCCTGATGTTGTTATTCACCAAATCTATGCTAAGCAAATTCCAGCAAGGATTATTGTACACACTTTGTATGTACCTGCAAAAAGGTGACAGAAATCAGCCCAAGACTAGTAAGTGTAAATAATTTAATCACAGTATTTGCATTTCTTTTTTTTTTTTTTTTAAATCAAATCAGGTTATTTTATGTTAGATACAGATTTGCCCGCGGAAAAAAATTCTGCTCTTGTGATACTTATAATTGCTGATTATATTTATGGATCTAGTTACTTTTCTATCAGCCTAGTACACTGCAAAAGGTATGAGTGAGAGCATGTAAAGTACAACAAGAATCAGATCCTTACAGTGCTTTTTTTAGAGGGTCACACTAAGGCTCAGGATTGCACCAGAGTTTTCAGGGAGACAGAAATAACAGTCCTAAATTTTCAGAGTGTATTAGAGTTTTAACCACCTGAGTCCCTGTTTCATTGAAGTGTCACACTGGTGAATATCTTAAGCAGCAGTTAGAAAAGGTAAGCATCAGACATCATTTTCTAGTTAACAAACCCGTACCTTCTAGTGTTATGCTTGTTCTGTTACAGCTCTTTTTCTGTTTTATACTACTTTGTTTCTCCTCCTGAAGGAAATTATTTTTCTTTGAGCTGAAAGTGGTCCCCTAAGCACTTTTCTGTCTCAGATGTGAGTTTTCCAGATCAAAAGGAACCCTGAGAATGCTGTGATCTTCATTCACGGGGTAGGTGATAGAGAAATGGGAAGAGGGTGTCATAAAACTAGTTACAATACAAAAATATGACTGACCCATCTAAGACTCAGTAATATGTGTTAAAGTTGCTTCCTCTCAAGTGAAAACACGGTTTTTGTGACTCATTCCACTGACTCATGAATATATGAGTATTTTCACTATGTCTATAAAAATTCTTGTTTTATCCTGTTTTGCCAGAAGCTGGACTTTCCTACTGTGATACTAGCTGCTGGCAGTGGAAGCACCCAAACCTTTGGCATATTCAGCCTTACAATAAAATCCAGGGTGTTTCCTAGATACGGTATAATTAACTTCAAATGCTATGTTACAATTATGTTCAGGGTGTGACTTAGACAAAATAAAGCACTTCTGAGTGAAGACTCATATGCAATTCTAAATGCACCCTTTTTTTGTGTCTAGGTACTATAAATATTTTAGAAAACTATAGATAGCACCAAACCAAAACATTTTAGGTCCCTTAAATTCTGGATCTTAGTTTTACTAAATGGATTACTCTTTTTTTTTTTTAGCTCATTTAATCTCTTGCTACTTAAAATACGAGTAAAACCTAGCAAGTCATAGCTGCATTTTGCATAGTTGTATTTAAGATTATGCATTAGGGTTTGTTCAATCTTAGTCTAATTGTGTACAAAGCTTCATAAAATTAGCATGGAACCTCTCTGGTAGTCAGAAACAGACATTATAAGTGTTTATGCATACCTGCTTCAAATTCTTTAAAAAGGCTTCCAGCCAATGCATTGAAATGGACATGCTCCCTTCTAGTTTGCAAGAAGTACAGCTTCCAAAATAATTTTTCGTATGTTTCAGTAATGCCAGTCAGACAACCTCTAAAATGTGCCACCAGCTTTACACTTTTCTTTAGGAAGCAAATTCAGTCAACCCATTTTTTTTCTCTTCCAACAACAGGTTGTACCTAGCCTTCTTCCAGTTAAGTTTATCTTTGCCCATCAGTTCATATGACAGGCTATCATGATGTGATCCAAACAGGTTTACATGCCATCTCAGCTCTGAGACCTTCATCATTACCCTCACTTCTGAGTACTTCACGCTCAGAATAAGCCTGATCTGGAAGACAGGCACTGGTCTCCTGTCTACAGTGTAGCCAGGTTTTGAATGGGCAGCACCAGGGCTCAGGCATGGACTGTGATTCTGTCATCCAGACCATAATGTACTCAACACAGAGGTCCCTCCTGGGTCAAATTCTTTCTTTTAAAACAGCGTGCTTAAAGAAAGATGTTTTAATATGGTCCTTTGTCACCACCAGTTGACACACTACATGTAGATCCACATCTCAGCTATGGTCCTCTGCCTTCTAGAACACATGGACATTCTACTTTTCTGTTGTTCCTTTATTAACCACCTCACATCAGGGAAAGAACAAACACTAGGAAGCATGGATATACCTACTGAAATGGGCACAAAATACAGCTCAGGCATTGTCACAGTAAAGACATTTTTAGTAGTTACTGTCCAGAAAAAAAGTGAACTAAAATGAAAATTTGGGTGCATCCTTAAAAACAACTCATGCACGAGTTTCATTTATGATCCTATTATAATGACGCGATCTCATTACAGACTTTCCCATCAATTTATAAATAGTGAAAAAAATCAATATATAGTAATTTATTCAATTTTTCATTAAGCCAATGTGTTGGTATAGGAATACGACAGATCCCCAGGTATTCAAATGCTGCCCATGGCTTGCCCTTCTCTGAGATCCTTTTTCATCTTTGTCACATTTTAAAGTGGTTTCAAAGGAGAAGATCAAATCAGGAATGAGTGAGGTTTTTAACAAGGCAGTCATTTTTAACTATCAAAACTCTTTTCATTCTCTACAGATACGTATAAGTAGAGCTGCATTTGTATGTTCAGGTCACAGCATTAAACAAAAAAATGAAAAATACATAATTGCTTGATACAATATTATTATATTGTACTGATTGGATCGTTAAACAGTGTTCTACAAAAATTTTACAAATTTGAGTCCAAACATATTCTTTTAGAGAAAATGTCTTATAACATTACAGACAAAACTTAATCAAAGAGATACTTTCTCTTAGGTTGGTGAGCAAAGAAGGCATATAGGGAAAGGGAAAGAGAGAAAAAGTTTCTTTAAACAAGTGCATGCAAAGAACTAGAAAGTACTTTGATACTTCTTCTTTCCTGAATAAAAATGTGCTCTCTTTTATGGAGGATGAAGCTGTAACTCAGTATCTCTGTGCTTCTGAGCATGTTAATCCTATACAAACGGTGAGCATCGAGTAGTACTAACGATGAAATCTTACAACTTTTTCATTTGTTAAGACATGGAATCCTATTTTTAACATGTGACATGAAAGATAAATTGCTATGAAATACCAAAGAATATAAAGACTAGAAGCCAGAAAATGAGTAGTAGACTTTGAAAATATATTATATTGTGGGAAATTGACCCAAATGTTCCAGTTTTTGTGAGGGTGCTTCCTCCCCTTCTGACCTTTTTTCCAGATTTGTATTTGGAACTAGAAGGATATATTTCCCCTTTTGGAAATCTCTTTAAGAAGGCCTGTGGACAACATATGTTGGATCAAAAGTTTCAGAACTTTAAGGACTTTCAAAGTTTTGTTTTTTTGTTTTTTGGTTTTTTTTTTTTTTTGATATTGCAGTTCTTTTCATTACAACTCATTTTGATGATGGTTGGGTGAACTGTTCAGAAAAAAAAAAAAGAACCTGCCCAAAGTTCATTGGTTAAAAAATCTGAACCGAACTGAAGCACGTATTTTTAATGGTATTTCTCTGTTTCTGTTTTAGAAGCTCAGAAGCATGAGTGGTTTGTGATTTTTGTGTGTGTGCGCGTCTTCTTATGTTTTTGTGCCTTTCACTTAAAGACAATGTTTGACTATGAAATAATTATCCTGAATCTGACCCACACTTTTATACGCTGGTCACTAGGCAGAATGTGACTATCCCAAAGCTCCAGGAGCTCTTTCTTGGTATGAAATGAATTTTTGTATTCTGAGTTTGTTCATAATTTTGTACTATTTTTACACACAGTGTAGTATCATATATCTATATATACAGCAAGTGGAAAGTCAAAGATATCAACTATATAAGTATGTGTTATCTATGCTTCATAATTTCTGATATTGTAAAATATATTACCTCAATATTTACACTTATTACAGATTGCTCACTTAGAAGCTTTAGTGTCTCTCTCTCTGAATATATTTATATATACGTGCATATAATGTGATATCAGATCCACTGGCAAAGATCCATATTTATTAAAGATGACAGGGTCAAACTCTATACCAGGGAGACCAATGTTATATATATAGCCACTAAGGCAATCAACAGAATCAAAAAACTGAGATAGAACAGTAATGATAAAAGTAGTCAAATAAATAAATGATTGTTATAAGAGCGATTAGTTCTTCATGTTCCCCAGTGGTAAGGAAAGAGGTAATCAGTGTATTTGCATCAGAAAAATATTTAATTCAAATATTATGGAAAACTTTCTTATTAAGAGAATAATATTGGAACAAGTTGCTCAGTGAGGTTGAGAAAGCCCCTGCAATGGCTATTTTTTAAGAACATTAGACAAACGTCTGTCAGTAACACTCTGTGTACAACTGATCCCTCACAGAACAGGGGGATAGATTGGATGACCTCTTAAGGTCCCTTCCAACACCTCTCTATGAAGTTCTGATAGGAAAGAGCCCAATACAAATATTTATCAGACTTCTTTTCTTGTTCACGTAGTTGGTTACTTTATGATTCTATGAAAGAGCAGTGAACTGGAAGGAACTGACAACAAATGTTTTAATTTGGCAGTTTATGGAGAAAAAAAATCTTTGCGCTTATTTCGATTTCTGTTACTGGCAGAAAATACAAATGAGAAGCTGCCAAAATCTCGTTGAGACAAATTCAACCAAGTAATTCTCCTTCAGTATGAGACATAGGATTGGGTCTACAGTCAATCTCTGAACTCTTTACTTGTATATTTCACATACCACCTTGAAAATCTATTTTGATATATGTATACACAGAGACAGACAGGCAGACACACACACACACACACACACTTTCTTTAAGCAGTCAAACTGAAACAAAATTCAACTAAAATTTTATTATGCTGGTGCACAAATGTGCAAGGAGTTATAGATAGCATCAGTTACAGAAAGTAAGAATAAGGGCAATGGTCATATCTATTATTAAGTTTATTAAGCTACTTCCAGTTTATAGTTGAAACTGTATTCATGCAGAATTATCTGACAGCTGTTACTGTAAGATGGCATGAAACTTACCTCCGAAGTCAGGAACTGTGTATCAAGTGATCACAGAAAAGTTGAAAAATACCAGCCCCTGTTTTGGATTTTCAGCAGAAACAGTCAGTAGCCAAAGGCTTGGCAGCTTCAGAAACCACCATGATTTCAACCACCTTATTTCCAGCTCTTCTGTGAGTGATCGAGAGAAGAGTCAGAGTGGTAGACAGCCTGCACTCTGCAAAATGGAAAGGCTGGGATTCCTCATTGCCTCACATGCATCAGGCAGAAGAAAAGCTATTATCAAATGCACATTCAGATAGCCAGGAAGAATATCACCATAGCTGCTGCCTGGGATTCCTTGCAACAGTCGGACAGGTGGACTTCCAGCTCACTTGCGTAAGGTCAAGGACATTCAAACACCGGTAAGATAAGACTTGAGGGTATCACATTTGGTGATACCCAGATACATTGAAATTCCAAACATAAAACCAATGCAAAAAAAAGAAAAAAAGAAAAGAAATCTGAAACACAGACCTCTTCGTTCTCTTTTCTAAGTAAATAAATCCAACATTGCCTAGAGAGGAGGTTTGAAAAATTACAGCTCTTTCAAGCCTCTGTTATTAAGGACTATGATGTCACTGACTGTGGCTGGAAAACAGGTATTTACAGTTACGTTTTTTCCTAAGGCTTTAAGGTGTCAGGAAATGATCCAAGTTACTTAAAGTATTACAATAATGCCTTAATCACTTGCACTCCTTCTCTTCCTGCCATCATCATCACGAAAAGCAAAAGTAGGCATAACTCAACTTTCTCCCCAGAATCTCACAAAACTGTTTCAACATACTTATTTTATCTATGTACTTCAATCATGTTTTATTGCTTCCTCAGCTTCTCCTTTTAGCATCCTTTTACCTGACTTGTTTGCAAAATTGTAACTTTAGGAACATGCATTTAATTTGCCTTTGAATATCTTCCCCTTTTGATTAATACTTCCCATGCCAAAAGTCCTTTTACAGTCATTTATGCCAACAGTTACTTTAAATTTTGAAAGCAGGTCCTTCTGAGTTCCAAGTATAAAACTATTTGGTGTCATAATGCATTTGCACAAAAGAAATGCAACTAAATAAGAATTAGCCTTATTATTTGGAATACTAATAACTTTTAGGTCATCTGTTAATCCTTCTTTATTCTACAAAAGACAGTACAATTGTATGTAAATATAGCAATATCAAGCATGCTATTATTATACTGGATGCTAACTGACACATTCCAGTTAGGCTTTTGACAACTGTTATACTGTACACAAGTAGCTTTGAAATCTCCTCAGAATCCTTTTCTTCTACAAGCTGTGCCAGGAACAATAAGAATTAAGTATGCTGAAACTGGAATATTTTGGAACAGTACTGGTGTGGGCGTAAGGCAAAAGCAAGAGGTTTTCAACAAATTCAGCACAAGGAGTTTGCATACAAACGAACAATTTGTTCTTGAAAATGTTCTTTCCATCTTGTTTTATTATTAAGCACAGTCAGGGACAATTGTTGGTATAAATTTTGATGATTATCATGAAAACTTTGGCAGTGAAAACCAATGAAAACGTACTGTAGGAGGATGTCATCCCTTCCAACTTTCTGGTCAACATTTAGCAGCAACTGAAAAAATATCCAAAAAAATGAACGCCCACACTTTTACACACAATATAGCACAGGACAACAGGATTTTTAGGATCTCACACTGCATACTTTTACTCATATTACTAGTACCGAGTATTATGTGGTAGAACTTGTAGACTCAAAATTTTTGGTAAGCTCCACAAGGTACCTATGTCTACATGTAGAACAAAGTCTTTAATTTTATGACGAGTCTTCAGTATACGACTTCGCGCTGCTCCTAGCAATTTCAGATATTTTGGAAATCAGCAATGCCCTCATAGAGGAAATTATTTTTTCTGAGGCTGCAGTTTCACCACCACTTATACTGGATTTTTGCACTATCAGGTACTAATTTGATTTTGTCCAAATGTGGATATGCCATCATATTACTGCTGAACCGGCCAGAACACGTAATATAGCATTTATATCAGCTTTCTGCTCTTATAGGGTTTTATGTCAGCTGTAGGAGGAAAAATGATATCTGATCCAACAAAAAGTCAGTGGTACAAACATAAGAGTGATCTTATAGCAGATGAGTGCCTTGCATCACGTGGCAGTCCTATAGCAAGAGCTCTGAAGCAAGATTTACCGTATTGTCAAGCTGTGGCCTGAGGGTTTTAAGCAGCTTGATTAGAAGATTCATACTGTCACATAATAGGATCTGTTGAATGCGATGAAAGGTTAGTATTTCACACAATGATTTGCAAACCTTCAGTTGAAATCCAGTAGGTTTGGGTTTTCTTTTCTTTTTTTTTTTTTTTCCTCGGGGAAAGTGGGTTGTGTGCATTTTTTCCCTCCAAATTTCAATAGGTCATTTGAAATTAATACCACAGCAACTTCTGTGCAACATGTGGTACATCCATTTCTAAGGAAGCAACACACTAGCTCATACTAAACTTGTTCCTAGTATGTCTAGAATAAGAATATGAAAAGCTTTATCTTCAAGGGGTACTTTTAGTGAAATAAGAATTATAAATAAGGACAGATCTCTGAATGTTTCATATAAAGAAAATTGAATCTAGGAGCTGTAGTCAGATATTTTCACCCCTTCATGAATAGCATATTTCTACTTCAAGATAAAAGTGGATCTCAGAAAAGGACATTCAAGTAGGGAAAATAATTTGATGATTCAGTCAGGTCCAGATAAAAAGGGGGTTGTTTCTAATGGGAAAATGCATGCTGTCTTTCAGGATTGACTCTTGTCCAGCACTGAATGTTCCTCCGACCCTGATTACTGTGAGATGGTACCAGATTCCTACAGAGGTAACAGACAGATGTTGCTAAAATCATTAACGTATAAGAAAAAAAATCCCTGGAGATTTTAGCTCTATGGTCTTTTTTATTTTTAGTTTTTAATTTTCTCCAATTTTTAGTAAGGCATTTAGCTGAAGTATCAGGACTGTAATTGAGTCAGTAACGCCCTTTTACTTTCTCCCCTCCCCCACAAAGTAATTTTTATGAGCAAAAATCTATCACATTTGACAATAATGGGAAATGTGACTGCTATCAAGTGGGAGGGTATCAAATCTTTTTTTTCCCCTTCCTATGCTTGATTTTCTCACTCCATTTGCTTTACTTACAATGTAAAATATGCTACATATTTTGGGAGATGAATTCTTTGATATATAATATAAAAATTAATGTTTTCTGATCTTTGACTAAACGCATTATTTAGAAATATTTATTCGACTTAGCAATTATCAACAGTGTTACCAAGTGTATTGTCAAGGCCATGTCATAGTACTTAGTCATACATTCAAAAGCAGATCCCCACCCTAGAATTTTATCGTGTATTTTTTTCTGTAAGTGAACACCTTCCTGGAAAAACATGATTTTTATATAAGGTCTTCCACCATGCTTTGAAGTGCTACAGAGTTAGGCATGTTCGGAAGTTGTAAACCATAGGGCTGAGAGATCACCACAGTAAACACCTTGTTCTGTATGACAAATGTAATGACAAGAATACAGAGATATCACCAAATACAAACCAAATAGACATTCACAGATCAAGCCTTAAACTAAATAGAGGTGCAAATAAGAAACCAACACAGTCTTTAGAAAAGTCAAATGCAGCAGTCTGACTGTTTAATAAACTGCCTGGATGGCCAAGAATACCAGAACACCACTAGGGGAAAAAAAAAAAAAAGGAAAAAAAAAGAAAAAAAAAGAAAAAAAATCACACTTCAAAGAATCAGGAGGGTGTCTTCAACAAGTCAGAAATTGGTTTTTGACCTTTCTGACTCATGTAAGCTTTCAGGATTCCCGCCTGTGGTTTCTTTTCTAAATGATTTGATGATAAAAAGATAATATTTTTTCTTCTTTTGAATGGAAGAAACTCCTCCCTTTTTGTATTGGCTATAACACTGCTCAAGCCAGCTCTGTCCAGTATGGCCCTTTCAGGGGCGGAGACCACAACTCTCTGTACTACATTTCTCTGCATTGCATTTCCTACCACATTAACAGCCTGGGTAATAGAAATCTTCACTGTAATTGTGCATGAATACATAGCTACTGTAAAATGAACACTAAAACCAGTTTGGGTTTTTGTTTGGTTTTTTTTTTTTTTGGTATTAGATAAATTCAGCATGAATGATGGTTTGTTTTTTAAAGAAATAATACATGCCATCTAAAATGCACCATTTACTGAAGTTAATATTTTCAAAAGGTAAGTTAAAGATGGGGAACTGCCATTTTTCACAGCTGGGACAGAGGCCTGATTTAAGAAAATGCTGTTACTCATGTCCCTTTGAAATGGGCACTCCCAATCTGAAAAAAATCCCAAATATCTGGCTATCAAAACCTTGGATTTAGCTTAAAAAAACTTTATTTTTCTTTAATGCAAAAAGCCAATGAAAGCAAAAATTAGGAAACACCATCCTTGCACTCCGTATTTTAACGACACAGAAAATGCTAACTGAGTCTTCGAGAAATGGCAAGGTATTCTGAGCAAAACCTATGTGGCCCTGAGGTCAGAGGATCTCAATATGCTTAATATACTCAACAGCTCACAAGAGTAAACATCTGGAAGGGTCCTGATGAAGAATTAGATCAAAGCATAAATTGGAAAGAAAATGCAAGTAATAAGAAACACCAGAATTTAGATTCATTTAAAAATATGACTGAACTAAAGATTGGAATCCATAACTGAGACAAAACTAGTGGAGGGTTTGTTAAAAACCTCTGAAGGATGCTAAGCGTTTTTTTTCACACAATCCTCCATTTTTATTGAGAACAAGATAACCTTCTCCCTCAGTTTGTGATCTCCCTGTAAATAATCAAGAAGATTACACCATCTTTCAGGCTTTAACTTTGATCCTGCTGAGAAGCTCTGCAACATTTTCAGCAGGTCATCCAGATAGTACTAGTCATTATGTATGAGAAGATGCGCCCTTGCAGTAGCATGTATAAGACATGGAAAACAATTTTGACGGTAGGAGCTTAAAGATCATATACAACATTGCTGAGAGTGTAAAACAAGGAAGTTAGAAAATTTTAAGAAGCTATGAAAACAGAGAGTAAAAAACTCAATTGTTGATTCTAGAAAGCACTTAGTCCTTTTTTTCTAAAATAACTCCACTGCTTAAACAGTGTAAATAATGTTTCCCTGTACTGTAAAGCTCTATACATTCTTGTGTTTTGCTAATACTTTCCTAGAAGAGGGCTGTCTCCTTCTACCTATTGTTTCTAAGTGGATCTATGGGGGAAGCTCCTTTCTGTTATCATTGCCCAGTACATCTCCTATGACACAACCACACATGCATTGGTCTGCCCTTCTTCACTTTTCCCATTTACCGCCCCAGACTTAGATTTCTGACGAACAACTTCACCATAGCCTACCTCTCTATTTTTTGGTACACTGGTCTTGCTAATTATCAAGAAGATTCTGAAAGACGTCAGTGGGATATCAGCTCATCCCCATGTTTTTACTGTGGATCCAAGATTCATCAGGGTCATTCTGGCTACGAGGATTTTCAGGGGGGAATTTACTGGCTGGTTGAGACGCAAATGCACTTGCCAACCCAAGGAAAGCTAACACGAACCTGAGAAATGTAAGACGAAGAAAACAAATTTCATAGCTGGACCCCTTTTAACCTCTCTTTTGCAGCATTTTATTTATATTTTATGAAAAGAAGTACAATAGTTTAAAAATCGAAGACTGCTTTTGAGGAAATTTTATTTGTTATAGAGGGAATTCATTATGCAAAAACTTCAATTTTGCTGACAGGAAAAATCAAATACTTCTCTAAACTACAGTGATAGACTACTGTGTTAACTATTAATAGGAAAAGGCTTAGAGCAGGATGAGCAAACTTTAAACTGAATATGGCCCCATAAGCACATCTCAGAATATTTCAGACATTTAAAATGCCACCTCCTATTCAGTGTTTATGACTGTGGCATAGTGTAGCACAAGTAACTTCAGTGTATTGTGAATAAGACCAAACACAACTCCCAACATATTCCACAGAAAAACTCCTACTTACATTACTGTGAGCAGAAGCAGGCAGCCCTAAATTAGTAATAGCTGATGTGTCATTAGATTTATCTTCTGCAGCCTAGGACCACTTCTATGTGGCATGATTCATTGCAGGTTCAAACATAAATTATGGATCCAGGAGAAACTGGTAGGTAGACATTGCAAGTTGCAGTGAGTGGAATTTGTGTTCTGCTTCTTGATCTTTCTTTTAACTATGGACATCAGGTTAGCAGTAAAAATACTGTTTAATTTCCCATTTCCTTGTGCACGTTTTATCAGCACCCAGTATTCCCTCCTTCATTTCACAGAAACTTTCCCCTGCCTCTCACCTCTGTACTGTAATAACCTAAAATTCAGAAATTAGATTCTCCTTTCTGCAATCTTCCCCTGCGCTTGGTTGCTGAGTTTTGTTACCCAAGTGTTGAATTCAGCCCCAGAGCTGGCCAAGTTCAGTGCAGAGTAAAGTGATTTCCATGTTACTCGCTATATGACTCACTGTGACAATAATGAAGCGTGGGTCAGTATGGTTTTCAGAGAGCTGACCTTGCATCAAAATCTGTTCTCATTAAGCAAAATTCCCAATGAAATTCAAAGCACAATTAATGACCACAGGATTTTGCTAAAAGCAGTAACCACTAAACTAAATGAGACAGTGTTGATTATGCAAATAAACAACCACCCTGGAAAGCTTGCCTATTGTCTAAAGCAATGCATTTCTATTATTATTTATGTTATGATACTGATCAGAACTGGAGCCTGATTATGCTAGATGCTATACAAACACAAATTACAGGATTGCAGTGTAATTTGATACTAGACGCAATAAGTAGCAAACCATAGAAAGAGATGTCAGGTCTGAGGGAATTTTGTGCATATCCAGTTTATTCATTATCTAAGAATATTTATAGTCATTACAATTTTGTCTTTAGTAATTGAAGGACTGCTTGAAACTGAAAATAGCTAACTCAATCCTGACAATTAAATTAAGCGCTTTGCCATGTGAAAGCTCTTGGTATTTAAAGCACATTTATTTTATTAAGGAAAGGACGAACTTTTTCTTGGCCTGCCAAAGTAGGGCAAATAACACATTTCAGTGGATTACACTTTCCCAGAGAAGTCTATAGCAAAATTAGAAAATCTTGCACAAAACCTTCAATTATTAGCTGTAAGTTAGTGCAGCATGCACAACTGGAGATTACAGATTCAGTGTCTCAAAAGACATACCACTGAAGGAACCATAAAGCAGAACACCACGTAAGTTTCACCTCAGAAAGAAAGACTTAACTCTTATCAGTTATAAAAAGCCAGTGCAAAAGCAACTTCCCAGTCTCAATCTGTTATCTCTTCCCCTTCGTGGTTTGCATATCTACCTATTTGCTTCTTTAAAAAATCATTTCTATCTCCTTTGTGTCTAGCAAACAGAAAACATGAAAGGGTAATGGTTTACTGTCTATATAACAGAAACAGTTAAATTGTCTGAGTTCAAACTCCTGTTACACGCACAGAGTAATCAGAAAAAAACTATTTAGGAAACTACATTCCTGCAGACACAGAGAGCTTACATTTCAGTCCTAAGATGAAGTCCACACCGGTGACAGAAACAGACAACCAAGCTTCTAGTAAGAAACACAACCCTTGAGTGATACATATCACAACAGTAGGTTACACAAAAGGATTTTCCATCAGAAGAATAATTATGAAAAATGATAGCTTCCCTTTAAGTTCTATGGGCCAACAGATCTGATCCTTACTATATATAGTGAGTTCTGTGTTGTTGGAGTCTTAAATCTTTTAGCAACACAATGAGCTAGACTGAAATGTTGTAACAGGCCTTGAGCTTTCCTTCTAAAGCATCTGTATGCTATGCCTGGGCTGACTGTACTACACCCTGTCCAGTGATGGTGAATACCCATAACACAGTACATTTTTGTTATGAATAGCACTCCAGTATTTTACTCAACAACACAGTACACATAAAAGGCCAGAGAACAGATTGGAGTTTCTCCCAGGAAATATTAGCTTCACACCTTTCTTTATGCCAGGTGTTTTTATCTTTTTGTCAGTGAATATGATGAATGTATTTGGAGCTTAAAGTACTTTTCATTCATCTCCTTTCTTTGGGTTCTATAGTCAGAGACAGCAAGAAGTTGGGGAATTTTATATAGGGGAAAAAAACCCAACAGGAATTAATTTTTCAAAGGATTTACTTTAGTGAATGGCTGTTGTAAATGCATGTCCAGCAAAAACATTACAGTTTATTAATCTCTTATTCTCTATGGATTTGCAACTTAAACCTCAAGGCTTCTTTCCCACTGGATTTTTTTTTGTTGGTTTTTTTTTGTTTCAGAAAGCCAATGAGATGTTGTTTTGTTTTTCCCTTCTCAGAAGATGACCACTTTATTAGCTGGTTTAGGGTAAATTTCCAAAACAATTCATGGCAGGTGCATATACTAACCCAAACAACAAAGTTTAATACTAATTTATCCAGATGATGTGCATAAGGAAGAAGAGTATGGAAACATATCTTGAAAGTTCTACCTTTTCCTTCTACATTAAGCACCATTTTGGAAGCGTAGACTAGAATACTCTTTCAAAGGAAGGAAACATCATATTCCATATTTTCTCACATATTAAAAAAATCAAGTTCTAAAGGTTCTCAAAAGTACCAAAAAAATAACAATGCGTGGCTGTCTTTGCCTGCCATAGGTTACCATTCAACATAAGCAGCATGAACACTAAATTACAACTGACCATTCCCTGAATGATCAATTATCCTATTACTGCATAAAAACAAAATGGAAGTAAATCCAAACAGTATTAGGGTTTCATGTATTTTACAAAAAACAAAGCTGATACAACCTTCCCAGCTGAAATTATTGCCAATAATTACACAGTATAATATTTTTTACAATAGGTTTAGCCATTGCATTGTGCTTGCTTTTCAATGGATTAAGCTAAATGACCAGCCATAAATTAAGTTTTTAAATTCAGTCCCTCAACTTGTTTAGGAAGGACTGGAAAAAAATCCAGGATTTTTCTCTATCATAGTACTTTAAACGTAGAAGTCTGTTATAAACATTTATGAAAACACATGCTATGGACTGTACTGGCATTCTTTTTGCTAGGTTTATGTTTATATGTGTGGTAGGGAGGGGTATGGACAAAAAGAAGGCATTGGAAGGATTTCCTGCATGCCTGATCATTTCCTGCATCTCCTAATTCAGTGCCACTCTCAAGTTCTCTCTAGAGAACTTTGTTGGAGTCCTGAGACAACTACTTTAAAGTCTATGGGTACGAAATGTGAGTCTTGGAGCATTTTTAGCACTTGTTGACTGAGCACTTTTTCACTGTTTCTGAAATAATATAAACCATGTTATGGATAACTTAAAGTTTCCAAAGTTTTTGCATAAACTACTTCTAATGACACAAAGTTAAAAAGCAGAATGATGAGGTAAATCTTCCAGTTTTGCAATTAATCATTCTGAAAAAAGCTCATCCACAGAGAGAAGAAAGGAATTCTTAGGGAAATGTATAGCTAGGATAACCTCTTCAATAATGTCGGCGAAGGAAAAAGTTCAATGTCCAGCCCTGGGAGAGAAGGGCCAACTTTGCTCTCACACATGCTACTGTAAAGCTGGAGATGGTCCAACCAAACCAAAGTGGAGAGCACCTGATGGTACGCATACCCATTTCCAAGTTTTTAGTGGAAACATACATGCATACATTAACACCATCACAAACAAAACAGTGTATTATGTTATGCAGCAGGTAGTTTTAGTGCTATTTCACAGTTTATGCTATGGAGTCTACTTGCAGTGAAATCAAACCTCTAGCTGATGCAGAAGATCTGTTTGCTTTTGTGATAGTGTTTATCTATTTGCTTACAGAATTCTTTCACATGGTCTCTAGACAAGGGAGTTAATACTTGCGACATAATGTCACACTACATCTTCAGCTAAAATGCTTACTGCTGGTGTATTCCTTCTTCATTTTGCATAAACTGACATCACATACTGAAAGAGAAAGAGGGCCAATGTGCTTCTCAGAAATCAAGTAGTCATGAGACTTTACCTGCCACTAGATATGGACATACATACACATGTACACACATGCACACATACACACACACACACACAAAAAAATAGGAAAAACGACTCAGCAATTGCAAGAGTCGCAATTTACCATGGAAGCCTCTACTTAATATTCCGCTTGATCTGCCAAGTTTATAGCCTGGCAAATCTGAATACAAATGTTGATGCAAATGAGGATTCATTATTCTTACATCGTCTTTGTGTTGAAGCTTAATGTAACTTGGTTCCTGTGGTTGCTCAGGGAATGTAGATTGCAAGACAGGAGAAAAAAAAAAAAACGACAAAAACCAGAGAAGCAGATAGGGAAAAGAAAAGTAACAGAAATGGAAATAAATGGAAAAAAAAATGCTAAGGTTTCAGACTAGCAAAACATCAAACTAATACTTTACATTCTCCCCCTGTTTTCTCATATAAGGTACATTTGCTTACCATTATCAGCAGAGAAGGAGTTAACTAACCAAGACCAGTCTCCACAGAGTCAAAACATAACAATCCTCCTTTTACTGATTATACAATATTGTGCCCATTGTAAAGTCAGTGCCCCATTTATCTGAAAATTTCAACATTCTTTTGTAATTATAGAGCTCATCGGCTGGTAGAACCTGTACATTTAGATCTGTAAGAAGATTATAAATGAATTTAAAACCACCCCACCAGTTCTGCTTCTTTCATTATAAATTACTGCTGAATAATTCAGAAACACGTTAAGAAAACTACAGTACGATTAATAAACTACACAATGAAAATCACAATAGTTTAAATCATACATTTATTGTCCCATTTATAGCCCATCACAAGCAAAGGTTGAAAAACACCAAATTAGAGAAAACATGAAATGTTGCAAAATTATAATTAGATCCTCAATGCCACAGTACATTGTTCTGACAAATCTTTTGTATGGCTAGCTTATGCTTACATATAAATACCTTCTCAGTAAATAAAAATGTACTGTAGGCTTGACTTTTAGAGAAGCTGTAAAGCTTAGCATATGCGATGATCCCAAAGTCAATGCTGTAAGGCTTGCTTCTTCATCCATAAATAAAGCACATTTGCATCCATTCAGTCAAATTAGCTCCATATAAAAAGATGGTTATAATTAGCTCCTCTTTCAGGTTCACGGTTAAAACTCAAGCGCGCCTGCCGTCTTGATTAAATCCACCATCGTCTTCCAATAGCTAGTGCTAATTCTTCCAAGGAAATATTCAGTTGAGGTGTTATTTTATTCTGCACTGCTGTTAGTTGTCTAATTTACGCCAAGTCCCTGCAGTGCTTTCCTTAAGCCATCCTCTTTGTCTTGCCTTTGAAATTTACCAAATCTTACAAGAAATCAATACTTAATTGATTATTCACTTTTCTGCAGCTTCAAACAGCAAGCACGCATAAGATCCTGGAGTAGTCACCCGATTTCCAATGCAGGAGGTTGCTTGGTGGCAGGGATCTGCAAGTATCCAACAGCAGGCATTCCACGGAGCTGTGCAGTAGCGTACAGTGCCAGCATCCAATAAAGAAAACGAAGATACTCTAACGAAGCAGGAAAAGTTCCCATGTGAGACATCCATATCAATGCTTTAAATAAAAAGCGGAGGCTCTAGCTTTCGGATACAAGAGCACCATTCTCTTTGCAGCTATCCCTCTGTTTTTTGCTTACCCTTTTCTTCCCATGGCACTGAAGTGGAATATCCAAAGTGCCACCGAACTCAGAGAACTCCACGCCGGAACGGGGGTGAGGCTCGTGCTGTACCTCTGACATAGAATAAGGATGGCAAGCACGTAACATTACGAAATGTAGGACAAATTCAGGCGAGAGAGAGAGAGGGAGAGCAAGAGACAGATGGCGGATCTGGCTAGGAGCCAAAGCCAGTGAAATGAATTACATTGCTGAATAACTGTACACCATTGATTCTGCCACTTGTTGCTGCATGGCAAAAAAGGGCCCTGACGTTGGCAGGAATCTCCTCGCGTGTCACGCATGCCGCAGACAACTTTTCGCACGTAACTCACCGCGCCGACAACGGCACGCTACGGCAGGGAATGTCGTGTGTGTGTGTTTGTGTGCGTGGGGGAAAGTGCGTGCGTATGTGTGCGGGAGAAAAAGAGAGAAAGCCGGAGTGCGTGTGGGGGGTGTGTGGGTATGTGTCTGCGTGCGTGGTGTGTGTGTCTGTGCGCGCGCGCGCGCGTGTGGAGGGGAAAACAATCACTGCAATCCAGCCATTTTGTTTAATGAAGAATGGAAGGCTGGCATTCAGAGACGTGGTTATGTGCCGCATATTAATGTGTGCTCTGTAGACATCCTCCCCCTTTTTAAATGAGTGGCACAGGAACGAAGCCCTCTATAGAGCAGCCACCGTGGGAGCAGGAGCTCGCAAGGTAACATATCATCGCTAAACCTACGGACGTGGCACCCGCCGCTCCGCAGAAGAACAAGTTGCTGTCTGACGAGGAGGAAACGCTGGTCCCACGGTTACGATATTTGGGTGTTTTCGAAAAGATAGCCAGAGTCGAAGCAGATTGTTCAATAAATGCTTCGTACCCAGGATGAAGGGAGACATTATGGGATGCCCAGGGGGCTTTGGAAATCAAATACAATGTTTGAGTAGCACAATTTGAGGTACATTATAAAAAAGCAATTTGAATTGCCAATGAGGCGACACATATCTGCATGCTAATTAGACCTGTGTCAAGCTTAGTCTGCCGGGTTGTGTTGATGGCTAGGAATGCGCTTGTAACTCTGCTGAGAGATTGTTTCTGCATAAATTATCAGCTTTGTCCTACTGATCATTTTCTGCAAACAAACATGAAATGTAGGATCAAAAGGCAATTCTGAAATTAAAATTATTGATTGATAAAGCCTAGATTTCAGAATCTAATTAGAGGAGGCACAAACAAAAGCTGATATTATTACAGATTGTGCCTGAGCTAGCAGCCAGATTGTGCAAGGCTTGTAATTTATCTTTGTTTATGCAGCCAGGATATTAAAAATGTAATTAAAATGGTAAAATGATCTGATCAGAAATAGCCACCTAGTGGCAAGTATATTATTTTAAATGGATTATAAAAGCATTGATCTGTGCAAATAAAAGGGTTTTTTCATGACAAACATAGCAGCTCATTGAAACTTGCTGAGCAATTTGTCTTTTGCTAATAAGTTGTCTTTTGTGTTTTGTTCCATAGATAAGCAACATCATTTATAACCCTCATTTGCACACTAATAAACATTCTGTTATTACAGGTGGTGTTGGGAACATCTTTCATAAATTATGACATATGAAAATGGAAGAAACAAATAAACCCTTTTCTAGACATGCACTGTATACATTTTGTAAAATTAGAATATTCATCTGACAGCAGCAGGAAAAGTTGCTTATTAGCTCACTCTATTGCTCTGTTTAAGTCATGAAACAGTAGAAACACTATCAATATGTAATTCAGTTTATTGCCTATCCTCGTTACTTAAAAATGCTATACAAAACACAGAGGGCCCAATTTACTAAGTCTGTGCAGATTTAATTACTAAATTTCATGGTAATAAAGAGGTCTTTGTGATTTATGAATTATTTTTACCCTCATTTGGCACCTTTCTAGAGTTGCCAAAAGGATTAAGTATTTAAAGAACAGACTGTTTAATTGCACGCAATATAGAAATGAGTTTCAAAATTTCTCTGCCATCATGAGCTATGGTCAGTGAAACTGCCAAAGGAAGCTTTGTTGTATATTAATCAAGCTAGACTACAAAAAATTAAACTATAAACAGTTTTTCAAGAAAATAGAGTCAGAAGTTTGTAAGCTCATGAGCAGGGCTTAACTCGTGTATTTCTTTTTATTTCAGATTTCCATATGAAACCACTATGGAAATACTCAATTCCTTTTTAAGAAATTCACAATTTAGGGTCCTGTCAGCAGCTCTGGGGTCTTTTGTTAGGTGCACTTAAAATGCCAGATTAAATATTAATATGTGGTTAGAGTTGTGCTATTTTGCAAGCCCTGAAACCCTATTAGTAAATCATGATCTGGTGACTGATGCAAGAAATTTCAAGGCACCAAGAGTGCAGATTGCCCATCAATCTGATGGATCACTAATTTTTAGTAAATCAGGCCCTTGGACTTTTAGCTGTAAGCAGATGTATGTTTCATTGTGATGGGAAAAGCAGTCCAACTAACAGAGTAATTTTCTGCACTGAATGTGTACTGTAACAGGCAGAGTTGTTTTGCATAATCAGTAAGTTATTTGAATACAAGTGTTCATTTAACAGGCTGTGCATGAGTGATACCGTTCTTGAAAAAAACCTATTTTAAGCTAGAAGAGGAAGCTCCATTATTTTTATAGAATAGTACTAGGATTTCAAAATGGATCCTTAGCATGGTAGAGCTCCAGAAGGACGCCAAAGCAGAATGCCCAGGGGCAAGTAGTGTCACATCTTCCCAGCCCGCCCAAGGAGCTGCATCCCTTCAATAGGCTTCATCAGCCACTGATTGTAGGTCGTATACGCAAAGCTTTTAGATAGGGTGGGGAAGTATCAGGAAGGATCCTGAAGGATCAGGCGAAGGAAAATGGAACCCAAAAGACAGGGTAGGAAACAACCTGGGTGAAAATATTGAAAATACTTTTAGGCAATAAGCTACTGCTGTAGACAATGTAGATCCTCCCTGACATATGGCACGCTTTGATATGTGGCTTACTTTCAGCCTTCCTAACCTCTTGAGGAAAAAATCCCAGCCACCCCCAAAACCAAACTACACCTTCTTTATTGGCAATCATTATTTCATACAGAAGAATCTTGACTTCTAGATCCTTGTAATGTGGATTTAAGCAACTGATTCAGGTATTTAATAACTATAAAGTGTTTAATGTGTACGGATACTAGCATAACGTATATTGCCTCCCATTTCATATCTGTCCTTTTTGCTTTCATAGCTCCTCTCTTGCTCACTTTTTAGCAGCCAGCTGACACTCACATGGAAATCACTGTTAGAAAGAGACATCTCCACATCTCCTCTGCCAGTGCTGCCTGACCGACACTGAGAAGTACCGATCTGAAAGACTGATAAATCTTGCATGTATCCATATCTTTCTCAGGGCACTCTCTTCAAAACACACCTACACACTGCTTAAAAGAAATCCCCCAAATCTTAATCTAAAATAAAATGCAATTAATAAATTCAAGTTTTCTTCTTTAGCAGAAGCCTACAAATATTAGCCTTTACAATCAATATATTGAAAGTACAGCACACATTATACATCTTTTTACAATAAATAATTGCAGTGTGCAATAATTCAAGGCTTTCCGAAGCTGATGGACAGTCTAAGAAAGAGAGATGAGGTAGTGTTTTTTTTAACACCAGGTGGCCATTTTTACTATTTTCAAATACTAAATCATTTCTTTTATTTAAAGAAAGTGATCCAAATCAATAGGCCTTCTGGTATTGACATTGGGAAGTAATATGCAGCAGCACCAACCATTCTGAAACATTCCAGCGGGCTTTTAATGTGAGTGTGAGTCTGCTGGGAGCAGCCTCTCCGGCCGAGGCACATGGAGGGTGTTCTAATTTCCACTAAGCCCTGATCAATGGGAATTTATTACCACTTAGACAAATAGAAGACCAGACTGTTTGCGCAAAACCAAACCGGCTTAGATATATGGCCCACATCAGAAAGATGCACAAATATTAAAAGTAAAGCAAAATAGTAAAACAATATGTGGATGTCTTTTTGGCCTTCCTTTTCCACAAAGTTAATACTTTGCTACTACATCCTGTGAAAATACAAATGCTGACAGAAGAAAGATCACATGCATTTAATGGCATTCCAGAGTAATGTACGTATCGTTGTTTCTGAACTGTAGTTCCTATTGTGCTCTGTGTCGTACTCATGTGTTTACCAAATGTCAGAAACCTCCTTTACAGGCTATTAATACTATTGTGGTCCCTCCAACATGCACACAAATACACCCACTCCTCTCACCACACACACTTTCTCAGTGTCCATCAATATGTTACAAAGTCTGCGTTTCATTACCATATCATATGGAGTATTGATTCCTGTTCCAAGCTAAATAATGTTGTTTTTTAAAAGATCTTTTACCCTTTAAGTGGGGTTTGCTAGCCGAACCGCAGACTGGTAACAAAGACGTATTATAATATTTGATACCATATATACTTTGGCAAACACCAAAACCAGTAACTTAGGCAGAAATTTCAATGCTTAATTCAAGTTTTACAAACAGGAAAATTGTGCACAAGATCCAGTTACATACATTCCATGTTAAAAAGGGAAACATTCCTAATAGACCTTTCAACATAATAAGATTCAGGCCTTAGCAGTAAAGAAAATGATTACAAGTTTTATTAGGCTTCAACTAGTTTCCATACCAGATCTAAAAAGTCACCTTGCACCTATATAAAGAGGATTATTTATGTAATTATCTGTACATGTGTCCTCATCAGCCACTGTATACAATCATTTCATGGCATTCAGATTCAGCACAAAAACATCAAGGCCTAAGTACAAATATTATTACTATAATGGGTTTTCATTTCTAGAGGTCATCAGGGGAAGGGATTAATTTTGCTTGCTTTATTGTACACACAGAACAGCACACAGGGTCATATTACAATGCCTCTATCTGGAAAATCACATTCAGCTGTAATGAGAAAGGCATTTCTTAAAACAATTTTACAATTTTGGGTGTATTAGCTGTATTTTATTTCATTTCTGTATTGCTTTCCTTTATGGACATTTATTTCAGATATCATTAATTGATTGTTAGTGATATTTACAATGATGATTTCAGGTGTCTTTTTTGATCTTTGACAACTGCGTGCATTTCCTTTTCAAGATTCCTTTTATCAGTAGTGATATGGAAACATTTTGTATCTCTGAGCTGCTATAGACATTTTTTCAGAATTGTATAGAGAACTTAAAATCTGTTAACCATGGAAAAACTACTATAAATACATTGCATTTCCTTATAGTTTCTATATATCGTACATAAAATGGTCTCTGGCTAATAACTTACAGACACAGCTTTATTTTCCCCTTGCTTCCTCGGAGACCGTCTCGTTATGAGGTATTAGTTAAATGAGACAAAAGCATTGTTACCTATGTTGCATGAAACTGATATTATGCTACCCAAGGAACTTCATTCTTGCTCACAGCAGACGATGTTGTGAACCAGGTTTTGTATAGGCAGGGTCAGAGGTAGCAGGAAAGCGAACCCAAAAGATCATGTCACACAATGTCCAAATACATACATCTGTACACAATATCCATTTAATGAGTGTGAAATTAACAGTCCCATTTTAGCCAGTATGATTTTGCAGTCTATTTTCAACCAGTTTCAAAGCTGGGGGAGTGAAAGTTCAAGAGAGTCAGGACTGGCTGCAGAATCCCAATAGCACAAGCTGAGATAAGAAAAAGAGAAAATAAATTTCTAAATGAAATGTGGAGAGAAGGGAGATGAAAAACAAAACCAGAAATTGAATAGAACCATTGAACAGAGACACAAATACTGGAACTAAAATGAAAAAAAGAAAACATTTAATGCCTATAGCATTTCTTACATGCCTTACAGAGATTATTCACTTGCATAGGCAAAACTTGTTCTTCTTTTTCTATGGCTGATAAAACCTAGATTTTGCTCTAGTTAGAAAACTTGTTTTCCCTAGGTTTACTTGATACTGATAAAAAGAGTAGAGTTTAACCTACTGGAAAAAAAGATTGACCAACCTGAAGATGTTCCCTGAATATTCCCAGTCTTAACATTAATATTCTTCTGACTTATTTTGTCTTGGCAAAGGAGCTAAGAAGCAGCAGTGTCTGGAGACATTATGATTTCAGAGGCCAAGACTATCCATAAACCTTACAAAAGCGCTGGAGAACTACGCAGAGCAATGGCATTATAGGCAAGATAAAACACATGCTTCCTTTCCCTAATGCACGCTCTTTCTGGCTCTGCAGATTGGCAATGAATTCGTTCTCCCAGACACTGTCTTTTTGGAGCACTGAAGACTATTCTTGGCACTTCAGGAATACATACGCAAGCATGCTGGCCACTGAAATTATGAGCACAACTGAAGGAATGATATGTCCTTTCCCATTCTAGCAAGGATGTCTCAGGGACTCTATTGACTCTCCTGAATTGAGACTATTTCTCACTCCAGCAAAGATCCATTAAACTTACAAAAATTTTCTTTGGCCAGAATATAGCCAAAGAAAATTCTCATTGCTATGTGAGTACACATTGTGTGAGAGGTACAGAAACATGTACCTTGGGGGTACCTGTTTTCAGTCATAACTGTAGTTCATTCAGAAATTGCAGCTTGCATATTTGTCTCTACTTTTTTGAGCAAATTTATAATAGAAGTACAGTTTGTTGAGGAACAACATAGGTTTAAGACTGTAAGGGTTTTGTATATTCCTGTGCATAGCACACATAGGAAGGAAAAGATGATTGCACTCAAGGAGTTGTGGTCAACGGCTCGATGTCCAAATGGCGAGCAGTGACAAGTGGTGTTCCTCAGGCGTAGGTACCGGGACCAGTAGTTTAACATCTTTGTTGGGGACATGGATGTTGGGATGGAGTGCACTGTCAGCAAGTTTGCTGATGACACCAAGCTGTGTGGAGTGGTCAACACGGTGGGTGGAAGGGATGCCATCCAGAGGGACCTGGGCAGGCTTGAGAGGTGGGCCTGTGCAAACCTCATGAAGTTCAACAAGGCTAAATGGAAAGTCCTGCACGTGGGTCGGGGCAATCCCATGCACAAATACAGGCTGGGCAGTGAATGGATTGAGAGCAGCCGGAGGTGTTGGTTGATGAGAAGCTCAACATGAGTCAACAATATGCACTCAAAACCCAAGAAGGCCAACCATATCCTGGGCTGCATCAAAAGAAACATGGCCAGCAGCTCGAGGGAAGTGATTCTGCCCCCCTGCTCCACTCTCATGAGACAACACCTGGAATATTGCATCCAGCTCTGGACCCCTCAACATAAGAAGGACATGGACCTGGTGGACCAGGTCCAGAGAAGGGCCACAAAGATGATCAGAGGGCTGGAGCCCCTCTCCTATGAAGACAGGCTGTGAGATTTGGGGTTGCTTAGCCTGGAGAAGAAAATACTCCAAGAAGACTTATAGCAGCTTTCCAGTATCTGAATGGGGCCTACAAGAAGGCTGGAGAGGGACTTTTTACAAGGGCATGGAGTGATAAGATAAGGGGGACTAGCTTTGAACAGGAAGAGGGTAAATTTAGATTAGATATTAGGAAGAAATTCTTTACTGTGAGGGTGGTGAAGCACTGGAAGAAATTGCCCAGGGAAGCTGTGTCTGCCCCATCCCTGGAAGTGTTGAAGGCCAGGTTGGATGGGGCTTTGAGCAACCTGGTCTAGTGGGAGGTGTCCCTGCCCATGGCAGTGGGGTTGGAACTAGATGATCTTTAAGGTCCCTTCCAACCTAAACTGTTCTATGATTCTATAAGTAATTTCATTCTGCATTCATGTAAAACAATGTTAAAGGCCCAAATTATGGTTAAACTTGCATAGATTAAATCCTGACATGAAAGTAAATTATCCTAACCTATTGTAAAGAACCTCAGAAGGCCTCCCTTGCTTCTCTATCTAGATATATTTAACATCAAGAGAACAAATACTGATACACTATAAATAATTAATAAATGTAACTTTACTGCAGAATATGCATTTTCCTTTATTGGGGAGTTTATACACAATCACACATATAAGCACAGAGAGAGCATCCATATGAACCTTACCTTTACTGTTGCTTAAAATGTTGTTCTTTAAAAGTCAAGACAGGTTTCTGAGTAAATCAAGATCAAAAACATTTTAGATGCTAGTTGAATTGGAAAAAGAAATATGATACAAAGAAGTGGAATTAGTCCAGAGTTTTTTTTAAATATGTCTTTAACTATAGCATGTTTTCCAAGCCAAGGGGATTGGATTCCAATCTTCTGGATACTTAAAAGAGCCACTTCAAATATGAAAGGTCTGATCTCACTTGAGTCTCTCTTTCTTAGTATAACAGCATCCTGGCACCTGTCCTCAACCTCACACTGAGATCCCAGACACCATCACACTAACTCTCAGAAGAACACTCCTATGGGCTGGAGGCTACCGGTTCCCTAGCTGTTGATTCTTTTAAGCCAGGACCTTACAATCACCACTCCAGATGGTTATTATTCTTGGATGGGTTAGTGGAATTGTGTCCTTTCTTAACTAGGAATTCTACACTTATTGGGACTGGAAAGGACATTCCCATGAAGATTTTTTTTTTATTTTATGATCAAAACAAGAAAACCAAAAAAAGCTCCTGATCAGTTTTATCCAAACATGTCCCTATGCAAGGAAGTATATATAGTGCAAGGCTGCGAGACTATACAAAGACCCGATGCCCCCAAACTTGCTGGTTTAGACTTCATTGTAGCTACCCAGGAGGAGACACCAAGGCCAACTGACACAGACCCCACACCCATACTACTAAACTCTTTCACCCTCCAGAACATGATGGCTGCACTCACAGTGTCTGTTCGAGATTTTCTCTGGCTCACACTAACTCCTGAACTACATCCAGGAATCAGTGAGCCGAAGGCTAGCTGACGCAGGCCAAAATCATGCTGAGGAACACAGTAACACTTTAACAGTAGAAAGCGTAGTATTCCAGAGCTCAGGAATGTTCCTAGGCTCTGTTTAATTTTAGGCTATACATTTAGCCTGTAAGTCTTTCCATTAATGAAAGTGAGCTTTGGACTTGGTCCTTAGAGGACCAGTGACATTTGAAGGATGGGAGAGGGATACAATCAATTTAAATATGCATTTGCAAATTTACAAAATATTGTAAACATGTAAGGTAGTGCATCTATCTTCATCAGACTCTAAAGCTGTAAATACCAGATGTCATTTATAGATTAAATGATTTTCCTAAATCTAATTTTATATTAATACAAACCATTTGTCAATTCAACATGAAGGTTTCTATTTTAAACATTCAAAAGTCATGGAATGCAAATGTTAGGGTTATCCCAGTGATTCATTGCACAAAACATAAATTAAGGTATAAACTGAACAGAAAAATTAATTTGCCTGAGAGGTGTTGAAACAGATCTGCAACTGACCTGCTCATGGCATTTTCACCTCTGCTTGTTTTTTAAGATTCCCCTGTTTGGGGAAAATCCTCTCAAAACCCCACAGTTCCCACAGTTCCAGTAGCCTGATCTCCTGCACGTGCAAAAATTTAACTGACAGTAAACAAAAATTCAAATGCGCAAGAACACTTTGAGATCTCAATTCATAAGGAAAAAAGTAATACATTCATCTGCAGTTCAAGATGGACTTTTTCTGTCCCTGCTTACCTTCAGTAGTGGTGGTTTCACAGAATCACAGAATCACAGAATGGTCAGGGTTGGAAGGGACCTCTGGAGATCATCTAGTCCAACCCCCCTGGTTGGGGGGACAGGGGACACCTACAGCACGTTGCACAGGACAGCATCCAGGCGGGTTTTGAATGTCTCCAGTGTGGGAGACTCCACAACCTCTCTGGGCAGCCTGTGCCAGTGCTCTGCCACCCTCAGAGTAAAGAAGTTCCTCCTCATGTTAAGACGGAACTTCCTATGCTCAAGTTTGTGCCCGTTACCTCTTGTCCTATCACTGGGCACCACTGAAAAAAGACTATTCTCATCTACCTGGCACCATCCCCTTAAGTATTTATAAGTATTGATAAGATCCCCCCCTGAGTCTTCTTTTTTCTAGACTAAAAAGACCCAAGTCCCTGAGCCTTTCCTCATAAGAAAGATGTTCCAATCCCCTAATCATCTTAGTAGCCCTGACTTACAAATCATGGAATGGTTAAATACTCTGTACCTTCATCTTCATTATCACTCAAAGACTGATCCTTTCAGAAGACCTTCAAAGTAACTAGCAAAGATAACAAGATTGTCAACAAGTATTTAAAGAAATTAAAGGAAACCATATTATTCTTAGATAAAAAGAAAGTTTTAAAAAATAACAAACACACGGCTGATTCCTTTTTCACCATGCTACAGGAGGATAAGATATCACAGAAGGTAATATTATCAAAACAAATTTGAACACTTGTATTTGATGCTACTGTTTTCAAATTAGAAACTTTGTAATGTCTTAAAATTGTTTAAGAGCAGAGTTTTGCAAACCTCTATTTCTCAGAATCCCTAACTTTGAGCTCCCAAAGGAATTGTCAATACAGCTGGCAATTAGAAAGGAATAACTCAGTTGAACGTGACCCTTGCCGTGTTCAGTCAGCACATTTGGAGCTTGACTAAGGCAACTGAACTGTCAGGCATAAGGCAATGAAGGCCATCTCTGTCTCTGCCCCTGAGGCCATTGTGGATAGTCAGCTCCATGGAGGTAAGTCTTCTACTTCTCTCTATTCTATGTTAAAGGAATTAAATACAGGAACTCTCCTCACTATCAGGATTGTCCTTCTTCACTAGTCAGCATCAACACTTCAAGAACACACTCTTCTCTTGAGAATGGCTACTGATTTTGAAACTGGCCTAGACTAATTGTTTTTTCCATTTTTAACACAAATTGTTTACCTATGTGTGAGTACAGGATAGACACATGCAAAGAGCAATGCTTGCAACACGCTCCCTAGATAGGATTCGGCTATTTTAGTGCACAGTGGCAGAAGAGTTCTTCTATTATAGCAGCTCCTTGACTTGAATAAGCTATTCTAGCAAAAGGAATTTTCTGGATTTTGCTAGCATAGTTATGGCAGCAGAAGGAACACAATACAGGTGAAGATGCAGGACAGAAAGCAGAACAAACAACAGAGTGACCCTGATAAGCATCCATGAGAGAGACCCTCTGAGCTAAGCCTTGACTGGAATAGACTTGGAGTTATGAACAAAGCATGCATTTCTTAGTTTTGCGTGTACATGGAAACTTATTTTTAATATTTATAATTACATTACTTGATGACAGTTATCAAAATCTGTCACTGAAATCTGGAGTTAAAACTCTTTTTTTTTGTTCTTGCTGAAGCTGCAGTTTGAAGTGACTATGTACTTACTGATAAATGGGATGAACGCTCAGGACTGCAGTATTTTTCAAAATAAACGTATATTGCTTCCTTTTTAGTATTAGCATATTCTAACATTTGGAGTACTTACACAGGGCTTAGATGTCAGTAATGCATGCATCCAAGACTTAGGGTATTCCGTTGACTTTTTAAAATATGAAGCCAAGCATAACCAGGTTTTCATGGCATAGATGTTTATCCTGTGGGATCTTTCCACAGGTCAAAAAATGTGAAAATCCTGCAAACCAAAACATGAAACCTAAAAGCAAGAGACAGAAGGGGCATCTAAATATTTCTGCCTTGAAGAAGGAATGTCTGGTATCACACACCCTTCTGTATGATCTATTCACTGCATATGAAAACACTTTGGTTTTTAAAATCTCTATATTAAAATACAACAGAAGATGCCAATATAAAATGAAGGTCTAAACTACCACCTGCTTTAAAAAGTTATATAAATACCTTTATATTTTGATTCCTGAAAATATCAGAACAGGAGATCATAAAACCTCATTAATGTACAATGCTTTGTAGTGCGTCTCAAATGACTTGCACAGCAAGAAACTTGCCCTAACCATATCCAAGCATCTGTGGTACGTCTAAGCAGAAGGAAGTATAAAATCAAATCATTCCTACCACATCATTACATAATTTAGTCTCAATTATACCTTGTGAATGATTTAAAATATTCAATTAAGCTGCATTTGAATTTTGCCAAAGATTATTTCAGTTCTTATCACCTTTGGATGCCTGTTCAAAATGCTTACTGCTAAGGCATTAAATGTACCCTCCCATATTGTCACACTGACTGTAGGGTAAATAAGTCTATGATGATTTCTCCCTCCAAGGCTCAGAATATTAAATTAAAATCTAAAAGAAACAACAACATTGTTTTCATATAACCAGGGGCCTCTCCAAACATAAAATATATTAGCATAGTTCCAAACTCATTGAGGAGGAAGTAAGTTGACTTATTCACATAAAAGCTGCAGTGATGTGTTCTTATATTCTGTCAAGCTACAAATCTGAAGATTTGCCTAAAGGCAAATTGGATTTTATCTATCTATAGCATTAATATAAAACAAATCTACATAGCTTTTTATTGATATTACAGTCTGGTTTTCTTACTTCTAAACCTAAACAACCTTTCATCTGACAGCACATCATAGCAGATTTTTTGTTTCTTGCTTTATCTAGTCCTTAAGTACAACGTATTCAGTGGAGTGGAGTTACCTTTTAAAATGATACCTGCTTCTAATTAACAGCATTTCAACACAAAATTGCTCAAAAGTAACTAGACTGTGTTGTTCCAACCCTTAAGTCATGACTTAAGTATGTATTTCAGTGGAAGGCTTTCTTTTTTTTTTGCCTGAGTAAGCACTGAAGAAGTGTTTGGGGTTTGTTTTGAAATTAATAGCTAGCAGTTTTCTTGTTCATTGGGAAAAGCTTTCTTTTTAAAGTTTCCTCCATAAATTATCTGAATCCTTCCCTACCATGGCCAATGAATTAGAACCATGTTGTAACATTGCATCATCTATATAGTTGTAAAATAGATTTAATACAATCAAGAATAAATCATTGACAAATAAATTCAATAAACATGGTCTGAAGACTGAGTCTTGGCGGTCATCACAGTCCATTTCAGCCAAGCCAGATTCTTTGCCCTGTACAACAAATCTGTGTGCTCTTCTTGTTAAACAGTCATGAATCTGAGTTAAGTGACTTATCCTCAAGAGCATCATAGTCTTATCTCCTCTAATCAGCATTCTAGAGTCAATCAAATCAAATGCTTCTGTGAAAATTACAAAATACAGTGCCAGTACTTTGATTCTATCCAATGCCTGGTCACTGGCAATATTACTGTTAAAATGTCAGATGCCAAAAAATATTCTTGGCACAGTCAGGAAGAAATGTAATTTACAGATCTAAAGACCTGGGTTGAAATTCTGCCAATTAGAGGGACAGGAAGAGAAAAAGCCAAGATATTTTTATTCTCTTACCTACTGATAACTGACTAAAATTAACTGAAATTACTGAAAATCAGCTTAGACATGGCCTTCTGGGAGTTGATTGCAACATCAGGTATCACCCACAGTAAGGTGAAATTCTTCTCATTGACCCTCGCTTTGGCATAGCTAAACCCAAGTTCACTCTTTCTCTTTCAGACAGTGCTTCAACATTCCTGACTAGCTGCCCTGAATGAGAAAGAACATAAATTCTCCTAACAGCTACCAGCTTTTTAGCTATGACTCTACTACAGAAAGGGAGAAGGCAATGCCTTTATCTTTCTCTTGGACTGAAATTACAATCAGATATGTTTCTACTTGGCCAAACTGGGAAAAAAGGAAGATAGAATTTTTTTATTCCGTGCTGTAGGGAGTAGGCAGACTTTAGCTATCACTGACTAAGGCATTTTCAAGTAACTTTTCATAGAATTTTTCATTTTTCTTTAAGTTGCAATTTAGATTTTTATTGCACATTACATTATCTCACCTAGAAAAATAATCACTTAAAAATGGTCCTTAGCTCGGGGGATTATGTGTGTGATAGTTCAACTACAGCTAAAGTGGTCATAGCATCTACAGTTCCTAAAGTTGGAAGGCCTGACAAAAAGCATGGATTTTACAGTACCCAAAAGAGGTTAAGAAAAATCACGTTTATGGGTTACATAAGTAGATTTCAGTAATTTTATTTGCTTAAGTACAAGGATAATGGAGAAATCTACCTCTGTTAAAATGCCTGTCACTGAGAATGGAGGTTAATTTTGTCCCTTTATAGTATTAAAGTGATGCACTTTTAAAATTTGTTTTGTTTCATATTTGGAGAGTTTTTTAAATCCCCTATCCTGAAAGTAATCAAAACCCTATTCAAGATCATTTTCATTATTAAAAAAAAAAAGTGTTATTTTGTTTTTAAAAGAAACAATGACCATGGTAAAATATCTGAAAATGTCATCAAAGTTTATCTAAAAGCAGAATGTTCCTCTTCAGCTGTCTGAAAGGTCCTGGAAATCTATATGTGACTTCTAAAGATCCACAAAAGAGTAACTAGGAAAATAAGCTTTAGAAAATAAACTGTGACCCTTATACGGGATTGAAAAGTATAGTAAAAAACTTGCAGATCTTTTCCATTATGAGGGGAGGGTAGAAGCCAGGCAGGATACCTTAATGCCTTAAATGTCAGTAGACGTACATTTGAGCAAATAACTTGTGTCCCATCTTGTCAAAAGACTCAAAATTCACTGTAAAATGGTTCAAAACTTCTCTTATTTAGGGGTTTGCTGTTTGAAGAAAGACTTGGAAATTAGACAATAAATAAAAAGAATGCCAAAATGTTTATTGTTAATTTACTTTTTCCTACCATCTCATTTTGCATCCTTCATCATGCACACCTGACATCCTACTATGATGTACAAAGTTCTTCTCATTCACTGTATATGGACATTGAGTGCCTTGCTCAGTACTGTGAATTCCCCTCCGAGAACAGGGCATGTAATTTCATTCTTGTTGTTCTACTAAACAAAAGGATACTTACATCTTTTCAGTTAGTCTTTAAGTGGCAAAGGGTGGCTGGTGTGTAGGAGCACCTCCTAGCTCATAGTCTGGATGATCTCTGTTCCATCTTATTTTAGGATGAGATGTGGGAATCTAACACTGCAGCCTTTCCCCTTCTCTCCAGTTTTGATGGGAAGGAAAATGAGGTGATTAGGCTGGATGGAAAATAGCATAAACTCCCCAGTCTGAACAACAGATCACCAGAAGCCAAGACAAATTTTGGGTCTTAAAGTTTTTAACTCCTTATTCTGGTTTTGTAATATATGGTTGTGCGACTGAAAACAAAGGCTAAATAATAGGATTCTCATGTATGAATGTGTTTGATTTGTTATATTAATTACCTAATTAAAAACATTCGGGGTCATTATTTAATGCTCCAAGCTAAGCACGTTTACATTATTTCAGGAATCTGATCTTTAAAAAGTAAACTGAAGAGAAATTTAACATATATTGGCAAATAGTGAATCAGGAAACGGCCATATCTGCCTGTGAGTTTATCAGATTTAAAGGGCCTGCAGCAGAAAGTCATGGTATCTTTTTACAAACTGGTTTATGCTGTAAAATCTGTATTCACATAACTGAACAAGACTGAAAATATATCAATGAACCCTCCAATATATTGCTATCTTTAAGTGAGTTTAAACCAAGCTTAAATAAAGTTAGGAAATTGTCTGACTAATGATGAAAATGGAAGTTCATAGTATATGCTAACATCTGATTTTCTTTAGATGTAAATCTTGGAAAGAAAATATGTTACTTGCTCTCTGACAGTGTGAACTTTTGGACCACAACTTCTTTGCCAACACCTACTAGTTTGAGGAAGGGTAGTCTTGGATCCACAGATAAATTTAGGGTTTTGCCATGGCACTGAAATACAGTATTCCACAGTCACAGTTCCTATGTTCCAAGTTCTTATCTCTAAGTCCACTGAACTGAAATGTACATTTTACCACATCAGCAAAAGAAAATATTTGCAGTTGACTGTATGCAGTAACAAATATTACTATTATTTTCATCATGTACACTTTCAATCAGATACCATACTCAGATATGAATCTGCAGCTGAAAATACCTTATGAGAAAGCACAAACTGGATTTTTAATGTTATAGAGTAATACATTCCATATATCTGAGGCTCGGAAACAGCTGTTTGTTGGTTTTTTGTTTTTTTTTTTCTTTTTTACATTGAATAATCACTAGTACAATGTTCTGTCCGTAAAGATCTGTTAAAAATTTACCAGGCTATGATATTCATTGTCATAGCCTTTCAAGAGAAAGCTCAAATGTTAAAATGCAGCTAGATGCATACCAGCAATATATCGCTCTGTTCTAGTAAACATGTATATTTTATTTTATTTTTTAGATTAGTTTCATCTTGAAAATTACAAATTGGATTAGGAGGTTTGATATGATTGGAAAACAGATTGACAGTCTACTTAGCATTTTTATTATTCGTGTAGATTATCTATAGGCTATAGATGACCTCAGTTAACTTAACATTCTTTAGGCAGCCAAACACAAGGCAACGTCAGCCAATCATAAAAACATGTACTTGATTATTAGGTCTCAAGATGTGTCAAATCAATACACTGTATCACCTTCAAGGCTAGATATAAGGAAGTGCCTGAATCTTTTGTAACTTAGGAGGCTGAAAAAGAAATGCTAAAAAGCCCAGAGTTTACATATGTTCTGTTTAATACAGGCACCTATATTATTGTCATTTCAGGTTTTTGGTCTAATTATCACAATTTTTACTCTTTGAATTGTTTTGAAACCCAAAGAAATATAGGTTATACATGTATTAAATAAAAATTTAAAATGCTCACACTGTTACTACCATCTCTTTGTCATTACTACATATGTATCCAGCATTAAGTGGTCTCTTCTGCTTCTGATTGCAATAAGAAATGGTTTAATATAACCAATGTACAGTAATACATCAAAGGACTGTTTGTAATCATGCTTAACTGATGCCATTGCACTTTGTAATCTAAAGTTTAAGAGAAAAATATGTAACACAGAGACTGTGGTTATGGTGTACTTGCATTATTTAAGTGCAGTACCCACATCAGTAACAACATAGGGAGGGAAAACTTCTTCAAAACTACTCCTTTTCTGCAATTCCTTGCTTCCTGAGGATTTATTAATCTACAGCTGGCCTTTACTAGTACCTGGCTATCAACTTCACCCTATTGTCTGTTGATATTTCTATCACATTTACCTTTTTTAGGAGAACAGGGGACTGGGACTCTCAATTCTTTCTCTAATTAGCTCAAGCAGTGGAATAGAAAGTGTAAAGTGTCATTAACTTCCATGGATCTGGACCCATGATTAAGGAAGTAACTCAGAGGTAGAATCTACGTACTGTTCTGAAGCAGCATAATTCAAAATACAGTTCCTCTACAGGCTAGACAGTATTAAACCTAGCTCTTACAGTTACCAAGACCGAGTGAAGAGACACCAATACTTCTTTAAGATTACCTTACAGGAAAACTTAATCTTTGCATGCTTTGGCTGCATCTACAGACTGGATCTCAAATGTTTCACCACAAAGAGTGCTTCCACATGACTGCAGTATATTCCCCATGGATGAACTGTAACCTTGAAGCTGCAATAAAGATGAAACAAGACACAGCTGTCCCATACTCATGATCATAATATGAAAGGCTACTCTATCACAGCATTAATAACTATGAATCTAGTTTTAGGTGGCTTGTCAGATGTTTCAGTGATTTTCATGTAGATTTTTCCATTTAACTTACCAGAAGACATTTTTCTGAGCCTGTTAACATTTTTCATTTCTAAAATTAAAATTGATTTGGAGGATAAAATTGTGAACAGTGTATTCAGAAAAGTGGTAGACGTCTTTATCATATTTCTAAGCATGCACAAAATGTCGTTTTGATCAAATTGCTTGAATGAGAAAATACCTGCCTGATATATCTACACATATCTATATTGATTCATTAGGCAGAAATTTTCCTCCTGAAGTGAGGGACCAAACCAAAGTCACCTGGAAATATAGTTTAATGAAACATTATTTGTAAAGACAGTAAAAGACCACGTGCAATAATATTTCATTCATTGATGCAGGTTAAAAACTGGCCACACCTTTCCTTCAAAAGAACGCTATTCAGGACTTGAAATAATATTTTGAAAATATTTCTTTATTTTTAGTCAATCTTTTTCCTTCCTTGTGGATTCTTCCTAGTAGAAGGAAGAATCCTTAATGTTCAGAAACTTTTTTAATACCTGCACACTGAAGACCTTTAAACACTGAAGTTCCAGCATGTTTAATATCCCAGCCAGACATTTTTGGAATTTGTTTGTTTGCTTTGTGGAACACTACTTGAATTCTAGTGTTTTCTGCTTAAGTCATTCAGTTATCCCTTTTGTAACAATGCTGGAACTGAGGTGTCTTCATACATAACGTGTTACACTTTGAAAAGCCTATGCAAGTCAACTTCAATTTTTTTCTTCTTGTTTGATATATAGATTCTCAAACTTTAAAATATCATAACTGTTATTCCTAACAGAATTAACTGTTATTCTGGATAGAAATACATGTTACAATGCAACACGGTGTTTGGGAACTTTTTTTCCACCTCCTGCTTAATTAAGTCCCGTAACTCCTAATTAACATGTCCTAAAGCTTTAGTTTGTCTAAGGTACTAAGCCCTAGAATTTCAAGGGTAATAGGTGCTATGCTAATTGAATGGATGCAACAAATGAGTTGCTAAGGGATTAGCCCAAGAAAAGCGAAATACATTTAGGAAGGTTTTGAGGTGGCTTTCTATACAGAGAGATCCAAAGAATCTTAACTGACTAGAAACTGAAAATCAAGCAAAAATGAACGCCTTTACACCTGACTCTACACCTGAGGTGTATCTCTTCATCCTTCCATCTCACTGAAATTTGCTGGAAAAACAAACACGTATGCCATAATTAACTAGATTTACAAACATGAGGTTTAACTTCTGCAACCTTTAGTGAATCTTGTTGCCTGATTTACTCTGGCTAAGCCTAAAGAAAAGTCAGACATAAGGGGCTAGAACTTTCTTTCCTCTGCTGAATACAGATTTCTGCTAACCGGCCAGCCTCTTCTTTGTTACAAGTCTTAATATAATTTCTCATTGGCCCCTACTACCGGGAAGTGTATATATATACACATGTGTGTGTGTATACACTCAAAGAGATTTTACCAGAGAGACCCTGAAGTACAAGCTGCCATGTTGGATTGGGCAGTTCATTAGTAATGTCCCAGCATACCTTTCAAGCATCCTACAGAAATGCATGGAAGCACGTGGCATAGCAAGAGTTGTCTAGTGCACAGATCTAAGGGCCTCCATACCCCTGGAAACATCTTAATGTACTGAAGATCATTGCAGTTATTGAATTACAGGTGAATTTCTTAAAACAAATCCCTGGGTCACCAGATGACCATATGTAATATTTCAACTTTTTTAAACTTTCTTGTCCTCAAGGTCTCCTGATTAATGTTCTATTGGATATCTGAATTAGTGCCTTGGATTCAGGCTTCTTTATGTAGCGTTTTATGAAAAAATATTATATGAATGGTCTCATTAGAAATCTAAATTCCACATCCCTTGCACTGTCACCTGTGGTTTTCTCCTCTGTTAGACTTCTTCATGATACTTCAGATTCACTGATTTTGTGTATGAATATAAGTATGTTGCATTAGTACACTATTGCAAACTACTTTAGTGTACTTGGAAGGGAACACATTGCTTTTGGTGACCTACATAATAGCTTGTACTGCCCCTATCCCATTCCCCCTTCTTCCTGGTGCTGTTGATAACAAAGTCGGTTAGACAAGAAATGAGGCTAGTTTGGCCTGACTGGTGTTTTGTGGGACAACTTATTTTCTCTGGTGAGTTCCTAGTTTAGGTTTCTGCTCCCAGCAATTTAGTTTCTGGTCACTGACCCCAGTTTATTTATTTTTAGTAAGAAAGAAGGCCATGGTAAGGTCTCCCCGAAGCCTTTTCGTCCGCGGGTTAAACCTCAATGCTGCCTTTCTTCATAGGACCGGTGTTCCAGCACTCTGATCTTTCTTGTGGCCCTCCTCTGGACTTGCTTCAACAGATCAACTTTTTTTTTTTTTTTTTGCATCAAGGGGTCTAGAGCAGGATGGAGTACTCCAGGGGGGGTCTCATGAGAGTGGAGTAGAGGGGAAAAATCTCCTCCCTTAACTTGCCAGCCACTCTTCTTTTTGTGCAGCCCAGAACGTGACTAGATTTCTGGGCTGCAAGTGCAGATTGCTGGTTCGTGTCCAATTTTTCAACTACCATTCTCTGCAGGGCTGCTCTTGATCCATTCATCCCCTAGTCTGTACTGATACTTGTGATTGTCCCAACCCAAGTGCAAGACCTCACACTTGGCTTTGTTGGACTTCATGAGGTTCACCCGGGCCCACTTCTCAAGCCTGTCAAGGTCCCTCTGGATGACATCCCTTCCCTCAAGCATATCAAATGCACCACTCAGCTCAGCATCATCCACAAACTGAGGCATCTGAACATAATGGTACAATAGGATTAACATTGAAGAAAGATCTCTTCTTGAAGATACTGTATGACCTAAGATGAATACTGTTGGGAAGAAATGAACTGTTTTCTCACTATGTCCTTATCACTCACAGTCTGTCTCATAAGCCCCTGGGCGCCCCAAAGACCCACAAATTTTCACATATACCTCCTGTTTCTTTTATACTTAAAGAATACATCATTTGGTTTTTAGTCTCTGGATATATGATATTTTTTTTTTTGTCTTCTTGGCTCTCTCATTCTATTTTAGATGTTTGTCTGACACAATTTATGATTCTTTCTACTAGGTTCGCAAAGATAGGATTTCCAGCTTGGCTCAAGTAATCTTGCAGATTTTGCCATTTACAAATACTGACTTTTATCTTACATTTTCTGCTGAAGTAAGTTATGCTCTCCATAATTCTGTTATAACACAGTCAACATATGTCTATCCTGAGTCAAAATTTAATTTTCCCCATGTTTGATATTAGGGTCATTTTGACTAGTTATGTTATTAAAAGAAACAACAAAAACCCAATGAAAAATCTTTTCTGTAATTTGATGTCACAGTACTTGTTTTTGATTTGAGTCTTATTCCTGCAATTTTGAAATAATTTATATTGTGGTCACTTCTGCTCAGTGGCAATGTTTTCAAACAATTTCTGTATATTATCACTTCCGATTTACTACTCCTGTGTGCTTTTAGAATTCATAACCCTAGAAAGAAGTGGTTTAAAGGATCACACATCTTTAAACCTGGCATGTTGAGGCACTGTACTGGTTTAAGTTAATCAGAGTATTATTACTATGTAACTATCAGAAATAGTGATTAACAGTAACATCAAATTAGTAACATCTTTGAGCTTCTTTATTGCTAAGCATTCAATATTGTTTTCCTAACAATAAAGTCAGTAATGCAATATGTCTTACTTACATTTTTTTTTGTGAACTAACTTTTAAATATACAGATTTTCATCATTGGGACCCCCTTCACCAGCACCTTCCCTTGCCTTATATTTTACGCAGTACTTTGGGAACAGGACATTTTTTCCTTTTTCTGATTCCTGTCAACTACACAGCGTAATTTGTTCTTTTGCTGCCATGATGTTCCAGTGACTATTGTAATTCATAATCATTATTATGTGTGTTACCTTCCATTGCTTGGTTCTTTGTTTCCCACTATACCACATTTCAGCTCACCTTTTTATTTTATTATTTATATATTGCCTATATTAAGACCAATAAGTAAAGCCTCTACCTTCATCTTTGAAGTATTCTGCCTGATTCTGGGTTGGAACCCACACTTTACACCTGCGCAGTTGGGAATACCTCCTTAATTTTATTAACAAAGGTCTGGCCTCTTCAGCCTTGATCATAGATATTACACCTGCATCAGTCTCTAATAGTGTCTGCCTCTGGCAAAAGGGAATACTTTAGAATGTCTTCCTATTACTTTGCATACTTTTTAATTCATTTTTATGGTTTTCCTAACAAAGGCAAATGCAAACTTTTATTAGTTGAAGATATTATTTCAGCATGGATGATGATACGCTTATAGTGAGATAGATTTATAAGCTGCAAAAATAACGGTGTCATTATTATTCTATAGTAAGCATAAGGAATGCTAAAATGGATTAAGGAGTTTCTTCTAATTAAAAAGAAATTTAGCATCAGTTGCTTTATAGCTAGGCTTTAAAGTATTCTGGGATCCAAGTATTACAGATGGAGAACAAAATGCATTTTAAAGTGCTATTCAATATAAGTTCGCTTTATTACTGAGGTTTAACATTTGAAATGCAGTTTTTGGCTGATAGAAAGAGACACTATAGAAGCCAAGTTGCTTCAAATGTATTTCAGATAGGCAGAGGCCAAAATCCTCCATGAGTTGCTACAGACATTAAAAAGTTTCTCAAGCAGCTGCTTTGTTTATAGCTCTCAGACACTTTATCATGTTGTTGTTTTTTTAAAGTACAATAATTTCTGAGCTTATTTATCATTCAGTGTGGGAAAATAAGCAAGCACAGACAGTGATGTAGGAAGAAGGATATAGAGTAAACTAAGAATTTTCACCTATCATCTCAACTTCACAGTGAACTGAATGGACACTACCTAAGCAACTAATGTTTGAAAGTCCTATTAATATTTTAAAAGTCTTAGGAATTAATGAATTCTCTTATGGTGAGTGTCAACTTTCTTTCTTTTTCAGTATTGATACACATAGCCACTATGCTGAGGGTTTTGCTGGGAGTATTTAAATGCTGAGGAGGGACTTTTCAAAAGGTACATGCAAAAAACCCTCAGAAAACCTCTCCCTTTTTCTTGTTCCTTTCTCATGTCCTTTTTTTATGAGGATCAAAAAACATCTAAATATTCTCTTAATTAAATTGATGAAGCTTTTCTAAAAAAAAATTTTATTCATTTTACCACAACCTCACATCAGCAAATCTTATTAAATTGTAAGGTTTTGATAATTCAAATTATTATTTTTAAAAATATTTTTTATGTTAGGTATTGTGAATAACACTTACTATTTAGGCATAGACATTTTTATTAACATATACTAGGGCAGTTCTACTTGGTTTAAAAATACAGTTGAGGTTTTTTGTTTCACCACTGTTAAAAGAAACTTGAAATCAATTTTATTCTATGTGGAAAATGTATATCCTCTGACATTTAACTTAAGACATAGCCAGTAAGTTCACATTCATGTGACAGCACAGTTCACATTGATGAAAACAATGTATTCCTTGTGTCATTGTAAATTTGATAAAAATCCGAGTATAATAAACAAAAAATGGGGAGGTGTGTTCCTGCAAGCACTAATAAAGGTTTGCTGTTCTGTTTTTCAAGAAAGATTTTTTTTTAGTCAATTAACGGACTTCTAATATTTTTACTGTCTAAGTTGCTATTAGTGTTTAAGGTTGTGAAAAGAACAAAACTGAATAAAAAACATTTTAGAAGCAAACGAACCACAGATATTTCAGTCTGATATATTTATAACACCTGTGCTATGCCAGTACGTCTTGTAAATTGGAATAGATCAGTAAACACATGCAAAAAAGCAAAAGGATGCCATTTGAAGTACTTAAGACACAGAAGTAACCTAATTTTGAGGCATATTATGCAACTATGGCTTAATTTAGGCAACAGCAGCTAGGGGCATTCTGTATCTTTGGTGATCAAGACACATGAAACCACAAAACAAGACAGAACAACAAGTTACCCATGAAAAATAAAAAGGAGTAACAGAAATAATTCAGCATGAAACTGGAGATTTTAACAGAAGAGAATATCGTCCCATTTTTCACAATGAGCACTATTTAAAAATTCCACCTGTAGGCCAAATCAGTCTCCTATGAACCTGTTAAGTTTGACTACTGAACATTACTTTAACATTTTGCTTAGAACAAAAGAATAAAAGCCATTTTAATCAACTTTTCTTCTTTTTAATCAGTGCAACATGCGTTTCATGAACAATTTATGGCACTCGACAAAAACATGGGATTTCTTTCAGATTTGCGAAAAACAAAAGAAAAAAGTATCCTAAAAGAGAACACCATCACTATGGATAGAAAACAGGCAGAATATGGTAGGATATGAGCAGGCATAATTGCATGCTTTGATATTTATGATGAAAGACTCGAGCTGAAAGAAAAATGACAAAAATGCTATCTTAGCCTTTTATGAAACAAAGAAAACCTGAAGGTCGTGCAATAGTAATTTTCATCATTCCTTCCAAAGCCTTGGCAAGCTTTGAAAATTCATATGTAATAGCAGCTAGCTTTTCTAAGTGAAAGTGCTTTGAAATCATCTTGGGATATACAGTATATAAAAGAAACCTTCATTTTTCAACTGCAACAAAAGCAAAATTATATTTCAGGACATTAAGCTGACTTTTAAATTATGTTGTCTTAGCTCTAGAAAAATCTTTTATTCTATTGTACAATTAATTTTCTTAAACTCAGAATGTTCATCTGTATATATTAATTTTAAAAGAGATAATGTCTGTAAATTAGGAAAAAAGCTCTTAAAATTTACAATTTATTCACTAAAATACAGCAAAACATGTCTGGCAAAATCCACTGACAAGCACAAGAAATGCAAGCTAAGAATACAGAATAAAAAAGGATGTTTACTGTGAGATTTCTATAGCTGCATAGCATACTGTATTTCATGTCAATCCAAATTCTTCTATGTACAAAGTAAATGGTTAAATTTAAAGACACCTACAATCTCAACTTTAAGGACACCCAAATTGTCTTTAAAGCAGAAGCATATTCTACCTAATAATATTCATTTCTCATCTCCTGAATGGGTGGGATTTATTTAACCAATAAATCATTCTCTCTGAGTTTCTGCATTTGTTTGGACTATGGGGTCTTTTTTCTGCTCATCCCTGAAATAGAGGTTGAACACTTTTTTAAGCTGTAATTTGACCTCAATGCCTGCTTCCTCCAATTGAGATTGAATCCACAGCAGTAGGAGAAAATATGAAA
Organism: Pluvialis apricaria; assembly: GCA_017639485.1. Lineage (NCBI taxonomy): Eukaryota > Metazoa > Chordata > Aves > Charadriiformes > Charadriidae > Pluvialis > Pluvialis apricaria. The sequence goes on along the minus strand of CM030008.1, from coordinate 136,353,514 downwards.
AAATAACCATCTCAGGGAGAAAAAAAACCCGAACAGTTGGAAACTATTCCAAACTCCAGAGAAAAAGTAGTATCTCAATGGAAAAGTAAAAGGAAAGCTAGCCAAACTTCTGATTTTCCTTCAGTATTACCCACTCTGAATCAATTTCCTTTTCCCCCTCCTTTTTTGTTTAGTGGTGTTTTAGAAGTTTACATTTCAAAAATATGGAAAGATACAAACTTTGCATTTACTAGCCCAAGCAAACTAATCATCCTGCTGCCTTTTCTGGCAAAGTCAGAAGACAACGTGTGATTTTAAATTAAATATTTTTTAGACGTGACAAAAGCAAAGTAGAATGCTTTAGACAAAAGCAGAGTAGAAGGCTTTATCACATCTGTTTTCTTGTTTTTTTTGTAGGTTTTTTTTTTAAGACTCTTTATGTGTTCCCCTCTAGACTATAATTTTTTTTCAGTCCTGCATTGTGTAGCATCCAAAATCTTCTTTACTTCTCCAGTATTTCCTGGACATATGGATGAATAGTCTTTAGTTTTAAGATATTCACTTTCATACTTTTTTTCCTTTGGTGTAATTTATCCTTTCAGAACTGAGAGGCCATGTATTAGAAGTTATCTGTTGTACTTAATTAATGTTAGGCACAAACCCACTCTGTGCTTGGCTGGGTACAATTGCATGATTGGATGTGCAGGATGAACAATAAAGTGCAGCTGAGATCCTTGGACTAAACCACCAAGAAAGAACGTTTGCTAGTGAAGAATGCAGGGAATGCTGCAAAAATGCGGTTTAAAAATAGGGCCTATGAAGGCATTCTGTCGATTTTTCAGGTTCAGAGGGGTGAAACAATTAGTTAGGTTCAACACCTAAAGACAGTGAGACTCAGATCCAAATTATTGCCTTGGAAATACTACATTTAGATTACTAGAAGTGTGGTCAGAAACAAAGAATTATTTTTTGTTTGGTTTTAGAACTGAGATTTTAAGCATGCAAAACCAAAAAATGACGAGTCTAACAGTCTTTCAAGGAGAAAAAACAGTACATGAAGATATCCAATGTTCTTGATGACAATAAATATAAAGCCTGACAGTATTATAAAGTTGAGACAAGCCTCTGCACCCAGAGACAGGAAAAGGTACTTAAACATCAATTCAGTGGCACAGGTGGCTGAGACTTGCTCTTTTAAATCTGAAGGGGCCATGTTTTAATTTTCAGCATCTACAGGAGAATTTTAGGTTTTGACCACCTTCTGGAAGACAAAGGTTTCTTGGCAGCTGTGGAGGTGTGACTTCTGCCATTATCTTGTTTACCTTTTCTTGTCACTCGTGCTCAGAAGAGGAAGGAGCAGCTGCCCTTAAGAATCAGACTGCCTCCTTTGTCTCTACATTCTCAGACTTTTCTGTCAATTTAGACTTTTCAGAGGAAGTCATATCATTATGATTATGCAACCTTTAACACTTCAGAAAGTATTATTTCTTCAAAAAACAGCACCAACAGGCTGTTAAAAAGCTTATCTTATAAATGCACGATTAGGAATTGAGAGAATTTGTTACCCCTATCACTGTTAATGAATACCGCTATTAGTGCTATTGTTACCATTTATAGTGGTAGTTATGTTTATTCCTATATTGGTGGTACCTAGAGTTTACAAGATAATACTCCGTTGTATTAGAAACTGTGTAAATATACCAGTATTCTGAAGAGCTTATCAGTGAAATACAAGACTACTAACATCAAGTGGCTACAATAAATGGACTAGAGGAGCACTGGGAAGTGAATAGATGTCATTTAAATGTCTCTCCCAATACAGAGCTCCTGAACTGTCCTCTGGAGGCAGCTATTTCTCTTCATTGGTTGCATTACATCACAGAAGTTTTTACTATGTCACTCCTAACCACTGACATCATAGTAGAATAAAATCTTACAGAGGGTTATGTAAAAATGTAATATTTCTACTAACATAAAACTTTATTGCTTGAATATATTCTCTGAATATATTCAATACTTGTAAGACTATCATAATGTTCTCTGTTTCTGTGTCTGCTAATATGGATACCATGGCACAAGTTGTTTCTGATAAATAAAGACTTTTTTTTCCCAGCTTTTACTGGATGCAACCGGCCCTGTCCTTGCTCTACTGTTCTTCTTGCTCTGCTATGGAAAAGCTGCTAGGGATACTTAGCAGCCATAACCATCTTCTGTGTAAACTCACTGCAGTTCCCAGCTGTGATGTCCATCTCCTACTGCTGTGTACAGGCTTGGGAGGCGAGTGTGGAAAGTCTGGTCTGGCAACCATGGTCTAACCTTCCATTGGAGTTTATTACACTCCATGATCAAAAATGAGCCACTGATTGAATGAGACACAGTTAGGTATTCTGCATTCTCCATCTTCCCTCCATTGAAACCATGCTGAAGCATTTCTTTCCTCCAAATATGTTTAAGTTCAGGAGATTATAACATCTAGAGTATTTTTTCTTTTCATAAAAAGAATCTCATATTTTTTTCTTCAAAAATTGCCAAAACTGAATTGGACTGAAGATTGGTCCACTGCATCATTCACTCACCGTAACACTGATCTTGCTTTTAGCAATTTTTAAAATTATATAGGTATTAAATACTTAAATGGGATCTCCTGGAATCTTCCAAAAACCTCAGGCACTGTGGTTTTGGAAGATAAACTTAAGGGGTCATCCTGTCTACACTTCCAGCTGCCTAAATACTTTAAATGATCTATCAGTAGTTCTGTGAAGAAAATATCCCTTGTCCCTTGACACAGAAAGTCTGTCCAGTTTATTTCACTGTGGTGAAATCCTTTCTGTAACAGTCAGTGAAAACTCTTGTAAATTTTTAAAAATAGGTTACACCAATGTATCAACACCTTTAACTGATTTAACTGGGTCTATGCCATACAATTGCATTATTTCAGCCAGCTTTATCTGCAAATAACTACAGAAGGAGTGATGAAAACTAAGTGTAAAAGAGCTCTTGGAATAGAACAGAGTTGCTTGGTCAAGGTTTTTGGTCAAAATTACATGTAGATGTGGCGAGTTTAAATTTGTAAATCTAGCCTAGAATGTTGAGAGTTTCTTTGAAACAACTAATGGAGTCTAGAAATTATACTGGGAGAAAGTGAAGCTAAAGTTCCTTTTGTGGTCCTGAGCTAAACAGGACATGATACCTCGTTGCTGGCAGAAGAATTGTGTATATGGATGGGATAGGCAGTATCAGCCTACTGCGTGACTTTAGTATTCTTAAGACTTTTACCTGTATGTCAAATTTTCTTGATATTGGTTGAAGCCTTCAAAAGTTATCAGCACGATTGATGGATACACAGGCAATTTGATCATAATAATCGTAACATTAGATTAAAAAATGGGGATCAAGCTTCACAAAGCTTAGTTGGACCAACACACAATGGTATAAAATACTAGTGATTTTTTTTCAAAATCATATTTCTCAGATTTTGGTTTTCATTAAGAAAACATAGCCTCAAAATGTGAGCCAAATGTAAGTGATAAAAGAATCTGGGGAGATCCTGAAACAACAGCTCTGGGCGGTGTGAGTTGTCCCATTTTGCTCTTTGGAAAGCAGACATCTGAGACTACAGGATAAATCATTACCACAGGTAAAGAGAATTGGAGAGAAAAAGAAAGGGATGCGGGAGAGATTTGACTTCACCTAAACGCTGGCAAATCTTGGACACACAAGAAGAGTGAGATCATGTTCTATCATTTTTCAAAGACTTGCATTTAACAAATCACTGTAAAGAAATAATTACATGTAGGAACTGCTCTTCCTAAGCTTTGGTTGTTTCTGTCAGGGTTGAACCAGAAGCTAATAGACACTTCAGCTGCTTTGGGTTTCTGGAGAACCCAATATGGCTGTCAGAAGGCCTGCAGAACAGTGGTTTTATGGCTTAGAAGATACTGGCAGTAAAATTATCACTTAGGATTTATCCTAAATAAGTTTATGATGAATGACCTGAGGTTACCTTAGCCACCCTTTATATTCAATGAAAAGAAATAAGCATCTCCAAAGGGCAGTTCAGTTCACCTAAGACTCAAACACTCTGAAGGTGCTTATCTCCTTCCATTGATTACTGCTGTGCCTAGTGTGAGTAGGGTACTAATTTAGTAACCACAGTTAGGTGAATACAATTAGGTCTTAATCTCCTGTTTAAAAGAATTTTTTTCTCTCTGAATGTATTGGTACAACCGCTACCATTCTTGGGGAAATAAAAACTTAGGTGATTCATTTTTTTGAGTGTGTCTGTGTTACTCATATAGGCATCCAAAGAAAAGGACATACCTATTTTGTTACTATCTGGGAAAACTTGAGTCCTGAATTAAACGTTTCTAACAGGGGTGATTAAGTTAAATATTTGACTTGGTCTAGAGCTTATTTCAAACACTACATAACTATTACATAATTATGATCCCACAGGGTCTAAAGGGAGACAAAATAACTCCCCATAATTTTTCAAATCAGAGACTATTCACAAGGTGGGGGTGGGAAGAGGAAGCCTGTGGAGAGAGCTATGAAAGAGAAATCCAACATTAGTTTTAAAAGGGAGAACTTTTCTGTTTTACAAAGAGAGAGAACAAATAATTTGAAAAGGTTGATAGATATAGTATAACTATTATAAAGACCCATCTTTTGGTATTAATCGGCTTCTCAGTCAAAAAGCCCAATAACAAGAGAACAAAGCAAAATCAAAATAAAACCACCCAGACATCCTTTTCAGCATTAAAAAAAAAAAAAAAAAAGAAAGAAAGAAAAAAGAAAAAAGGTAGCACTGCTGAGAATTCTTGGTTGTTTACAAACTCAACATTCAAATGTTTTCATCAAAAGCTTATTTCAGACAGCAAATGAAGTAATCTTTTTGGAAAGTAATAGGATTTTATTCTCATGAGATTCCCCCACAGAGAAGTGGCCACTTCCTTAAATCAGTCAGTCAGGTATGATGATACCTCAAATCCCAACTGCTTGAAGCAAATAAATAATAAATGAAGATGGTATTTGAGTCTGAAAAATCATCCGTGAGGTCGAGATCCTTCCTTTTGGTGAACTCTGTAAGGTGTGTAGTGTGGAAGCAGAAGCGAAAGGTTAGGAGCTTGACCATGCACTGCACTTCGGCTTGTAAGCTCAAAAGTGGCTACTCACCATGAACCAAACACATCATTGAAGGCTGGGTTTTTTGTATTTCCTTTTTTTTTTATCCTTCATTCCTTATAGTCTAAGGTTTGCTTTCACTCCAGGGGAGTAGAGAGTCAGAAAATGCAGGAAAGAAAAGTTAGCATTCTTTCTGAGCACAAACCTGCTGCTAAGCTGGTATTTTGTATTGATTTTTCCTGAAGCCTGTAATCTTGAAAGCTTGTAACAGAGGATGAGGTAAATATCATTTTATTTGCTCAAATAGGTTTAGATTAGATTGAGATGAAAAACTAGGGACAGGCCAAATTAGGACTGAAAGCAGCAATTACAGATTATTGTTTCCAGCAGTAACTAGAATAGGTTATTTCACTGATAAAAAGGCTTGCTGAAAGAAAGAATAGGTGATTTTCCTTAGAACCTTGAAATAATATCAAGAAAAGAATAGACAAGGAAAATATAAACAGAAATTCATAACAAATTTATTATGTTGCATGTTAAAAAAGTCAGGCTACCTGTAGAGTAAATTAGCATGTGAATTATTGAACTTGCTTAAAATTCACAGCTTAACAATATATCCTCAGAATACATACTTCTGAATATATACAATATGGGTGCTTAGCAAACCAGTAATATACTTTTCATTGTGTACATTTTTTCTCATCTTGTTGAAAAACAAAGCATACTATTCAGCCTGAAGGATAATAATAAAAATCAGCTCTTAAAAGTAATTCCTTCGATAAAATAGTTTCTGAGGGAAAAAAAAAAAATGTGTACAAAAGCGTTCAAATGATACTGACAATAAGGCATGGAATTTAAAAGGCTTAACCATGTCTTATCTTAGAGTCTGTTTTATTTCTTCATCTTCTGAGCACTTCAAACATATGAGCTGTTATTCCATCTTTAGATCAGTAACTTTGAATTGTTCTACCTGTCATTCTGCAGTGACTAGCACAGCTAGATGTCATACAATGATTGTTTGCACTTTCATTCTTTCACATTAAATGGCAATCATCCGGTTCTTTTGATTTGTTTCTTTTATTTAGCCCTGAAGTTTTTACACTAGAATCTCATTAAAGCTGAACTAGTGTACTCCTGTCAAAAAACTAATGGAAAAAAGTTTAAAAGAGAAATGTTTCACCTATATTGTCACTTACTGGTGGAGTTGAATTTATCAAGATTTGCAGAGTTTACTTCTTTAGTTTACGTTCTTTTGGCCTCGTTCACCTCTCTCTGCTTTTTTCCCCTCTATTGTACAAAATTAGGATGATATGTTCTAATAAACCAGACACCTAAATAAAATAACAACAAAAAGAACAACAAGTTTTGTCTCCTGGAAACATTTTTTCTTTTCATAGGACAGATATTTCCTGTTAGTCAAAGATATTGTCAGAGAAATTTCTTATGCAAAAGACTAAGCACTTCAATGAACAAACATCGTTAACAGAAGTATAACTATATGTCTGAGTTACAGGAACAAATAAATTAAACAAATCCTCTGTTGCTGATATTTCCAGGCATATATGATATCTTTTGTGATTCATGCAGACAACTAAGCCCCACCCTTGAAAACAACTCTACAACCTTTTTCCCCTCCAGCAGCATTTGGGGTTTGATCCAGGTAAGGCTACTAATTACAGCATCTAAAAAATTGATTACTGAGCTCTTCATAAGAGTTCTCAAATTACACAGAAGTTACTTATGCAGAAGTATGGCTTGCTCTATCAGGAAAAGAAAAATCATACAAGGCGCATTTAATCTATGGTATGAAGGACAATGAAAAATATATCCATTCAATAAGAATCTTCTTTTATCTTATGCTGCTGCACTGACAGATAAGAGAAATATATCATGTGGATTCTGATCCCTCTATGAGTTCCAGAAAATAAGATAAGGGTCTGCAAAATGCTGGCAAATTAATCCCAGTGAAATTACTAACCATTTTGTCTAAAGATTCGGTAGTCAGGAGGGATAACTTAGAGGTCACCTTTACTATTAACGCTAAGGGTTTTCTAGCTGCTATTGTGGCATACATTGTACATCTAAATGCCCGATCTAAAAATGAATTCCTCAGCATTTCTGAATATGCTCCATAGATTTAACTCAAACGACGCAAGGCTTTTTCCTCCCATGTAAAATGTGATGTTTTAATCCCTCTGTCTCCCATTTGCCTGTGCATAAATGATGACCTCTTCCTTAGAATCTTAAATGATGTGCAAGCTGCTAGATGTCAAAGGATCTCTGTGGCTTGAACACAAAGATAAGATAGTACTTATTAATAAAAAAATATGAAATTGCTCTGACATGTAATTGTTACAGAAAATGCCTATTTAAGAAATGCATATATAAGAAATAATGACCAAAAGGGAGGGCATTTCTCAGCAGTTAATGACTAGATAGAAAAGTTAATGGCTGCAGGTGAAGTCAAGGTCGCATAACTCAGCCTGTCATTAATAGCTTGGAAATGCCCAGCCAGGAGGTCATCACTGCTATTATGAGCCATAGGAATATAAAAATATAAAGAAAAAAAATAATTACCTTTTTGTGTTTTGAAAAGTTAAAACTAAAACTGTAGGTTGCCATGGATATGTTGTTCTGTTTACTAGAGTTATACTCTCTTAGCAGTTAAAGGCCAGGGTTGCAATTCAGCATGGTGCTGAGCCAAAACAATTAAAACACACAGCCCAAAAAGCAAACAGCATACTGCAAGATCAAGGTTCAGGCTTATAACAAGTGGAAAAGCATTCCCTCAGGTTTATTTTCAGCAATGAGTATTTCTGAGGCAATAATTTTAAGGTAAATCATGCCTCTTAATAAATTTGTTTCCTAATTTTCACCATTTAAATTATTGTCTGGTTTGTAAGCATATCTTTACAGCTTTGCAAAAGAAATAGATAATATACCACTAAGACCACATTCACTTTTGAATTTCTGCCTTATCTTCCCCATTCTGTTCCTTATGGATTTCCACAATGAATTCTCAGTTGTTTGTTCACTCTTCATATTTTTAATTAATAAAAACATAACATAGAGAGTCAGATATCTTTTGGGCTGAGTTCCAAAGGTTAAGAATTATATAAAAATATTCTTTCCTCATTTTTTTAATTGTACTCTTTATATTAGTTGCTTCTTCCCTACTCTTAAGTTCTAAAAGAAGATAAATAGCATTATCCAGCTTTGTTCATTATAATTCATTATGTGTATGTCTCAATCATGTCCTCCCTTTGTCTTACATAATGGACTACATACTATCTGTCATGGCAAATAAAGAACAGAACTACACAAAAAGACATACAAAACACTCCTTCGGTTTTCTAGAGCCTATAGCTTAAAACATGGTACGGGTGTAAGTCAGTACATTTAAAATGCTACCCCATATTTTAGGTCAGTTTGATAATGTGATATAACCCTCACCGACTATAGCATCTATTTAACCTCGTCAATACAAAGTTCTGAAATATACTTTCAAAAAGTCTAAGAAAATAAAAACTAACTTAAAAAAAAGATTCTAATTTTCATAGAATTCATGTGCATAACTCTGCTATGATACAGCTACATGATGTAGCTTTACTTGCCAGAATGGTTTTGAGTCTACTTGACCTGAACGTCTTTTGCAGTTTCCAATAGTGTAATAAACAGAAAGATGCATACCAAGAAAATTCCAAGGATAAGCACAAAAATAATGAAAATGAGGTTGATGAGTGTTACCTTAAGTATCTCACAAATTTGTCACTATGTAGTGGCATAATATCTCTGTTATTCATACTAAAACATGTTTATTAAAAAATGCTATTGTCTGGATTTATGTAAGGCCAGGTATAATACAATTATACAGGAATTAGAGATAGACAGCCCTCAGCAATCACAATACTGTGTCTGGAACTGAGCTGGATACTTGAGAACTGAATATATTTACACAGAAAAATCAATGATAAGATTCTCATTGATCCTAGTATGACTTGGATCAAATTATTTGCTTTTACTGAGTACCACAATCATGGTAAAAAAACCCTCCATCCCCAAACATATGTATTTGTAAATATGTTGGGACACACACATACTATGTAAAAACTATTTGAAAGAGAACATAGGACATTGAGAAATGCCTGTTAATATTTCTAAACCCTATCTGTTCAGACACTCAGAGTGCTTTCAAATTACATCCAAAGGTGAATATTATCCAGAACAAATCCCATTTACCATCCAAACTGTTGTGTAATAATATAGATAATTCAATGAAGTTTTTGAACCTCTACTTATATACCCAGTAGGAAAATGCTTACTGCCACCCTCATGTCCTTCCTCCCTAAGAAAGGTTTGCAAAACAGATAAGCCTTCCAGCATAGCTTCATGATTTACTTATCCAGGGATCCTCAGAAGAAAAATGGAAAGAAAGACAGCCTGAGAAGCAGAACCCCTAGTATTAGCCTTCTTTTTCTTAAAATCTTACAGGTAGCACACTAAATGTCTCCAAAATCTATGTTTCCATGGCAGACAGGAATGTACACCTCATAAGGAGACCTAAGGTCAAAATCAGCACTAAGTATTCACTTGAAAACCAAATAATGGCATCTCAGAACCTAATAGGCTCAGGATCTTACAGGCTATGTCTACAGAGACCATGTTTATTCCCAGAAAATGTCAACAGCTTCATTTGTGTAAAAGTGTGATTCTAAAGAAAGAAACATTACCAAAATAAGTTTCAAGGTCTTAATTCAGTTTCAAGATTATGAGGAGCTCATTCCATTGGAGGGCATACAGAAAAGGATGTTAGTTAATTTGAAATGAATGGATAAGAAATTCTTTTTCTTCGTTAAAAAAAAAAACCCAAAAAACCACATACCACCAAGACCAGTTTGATTTTATGAAGACAGATGCAACTCCAAGTAAATGCTTGTGCTAGACTGAAGATGGATTTTAGCTTGGTTCAGAAAGCATTGATCTTAGTACATACCCAAACATAGCGATCGTTTCCTCAATCTCTATTTTTCACAAGCAGGTCAGGACAAGACTATGGAAATTCCTGAATAAGGAATGAGCTAATAAATCCGTATATTAAACTGACACTCCAAAACATAGCTGTTCAGCATTAAACAGAAATATAAACAATATCTCAAAACTAGAAGAAAAATGAGAAAGACAAAGAAATTTGAAAGAAATTAGAACACTGAGATTATTTTCAGTTTGAAGATTTTCATTATTATATAGTTGGGATTGATATTTATGATGTGTTTGTGCAATACATTGTCAGGAAAGACTCTCCTGTAAACAAGCCAGGTTCATTTGGGACTATACATATGAATTAGCAAAAAAGAATTTGGGTCAGTTTTTTCAGTATCCTTTAGTAGCAAATAGGTATCAATCCTCCAAAAAATATGTGAGATAATTTAAAAATGGTAAGGCACATCATGATGTGATGGTGAGCTAATCAGAGCCCTGAAGTAGAAGTGTTCCACCATCGTACAAATGAACGTTCCAGAGGATATGCAAACTCTAGGGCTGTGCTATTAAAAACAGAAAATAAATAAAAAAGCAAAAAGTCAGAACAAACATTCTCTGTAATTTAAAGAGAGAAAACATGACTCTTTTTGGTGAGAGATTAAATAAAAGTTCTTAAGCTAACTCGCTTATCTTTTCCTTGCAGGTTGGGCCCTTTTCTCTAGTCTGATTTTCTGGTTCAGCTTTCATTAGTGTCCAGCATTTCGTAACTCTACAGTCTCAGTCTCTAGAAAAGCTCCCACTTTCCAGAGCGCTATTTGAAAATTTCTTTCTAGATCTTATGATAACTTGCAGTGTTTTTAAAGCCACAGTCTCTGGAATCCTGTGATTAATTAAACATCAACTTTCTTTAAAAAAAAAAAAAAAAAAAAGAAAAAAGCTTCTTTTACAAAATTACACCCTCCCCTCCCCTCCCCTCTCCTCTCTTCTCCCCTCCTCTCCCAAACATAAACAGTCTCTATGCATACTAAGTTCAGCACAGTACTGTTTCTCATAAATATCCCTCCTCATATGCCCATTTCTGTAAACATCAAACTGTTGAAGTAGTGTTTCTCACAGTGAAAATTATTTCAGAATCAAAGCATATGAAGCACTATTTTTTATCTCTGTTATAAAGAAGTTATATGTTTCACCTGCAAAGACAATGTAAAGGAATTGAAATATTTGATATTCATTTGATGAGATGTTATACTTGAAAAGGGACATTTTTACTCACAGTTTTGAACTGTATATGCGGCTTACATTTTTTTTTTTTTAGAGAATGAAGGGAGGTAAAATGAAGAAGGTGAAATAAAATGCTGTGGAAGGGTGTTCCTCAGATATATGTTTCATGAAACAAATTCACTTAATTCTTACATTGTTAACAGATTGTTGCTAAGATTTGCATCTTTTCTCTAAGCTGACCTCTTTCAAGGTACTCTGACATTTGCTGCATTTCTGGAAGAATAGCTTTGTGAAATCAGAAGTTGTGTGATTAGATAAAACTTTCCAGCCATGCAGTTCTGTTGCTCAGATCCACACCTACTGACATGCCAACTTACCTTGAGATGACTTCTGTGTGAGAATTTAATCAGTCAGAAAGAAAGGAATTAGAAGCTGAATTATACTTAACAATCAGGCAAATGGAAAAATTGCCTAATACATTGTTTGTGCTGTATTCGAATAAGTAAAGGAGTTGAACAATTGCTTTCAAGACACCTAGAAACATTTCTTAAGCCAATCTTAACAATTTCTTAGTAAGTTTATTTATTATCAGAGAAAAAATATAAAATTCATTTTGTTTTTAATTGATGACAACTCTTTCCTCTAATAAAAAAAAGGAAAGAACGAAAACCACCTGTACAACATCTATTGAATTTTACAAAGCAGAGAAGCAAGATTAAATCTGTACAGCAGATCTAAAGAAAAAGGAATAAATAACCTGGGGTAAGACCTCTGGAGACCAATTTAAATGGAAACTGAAAAGCAAAGGGTTCAATTGGCCTCCTATACATAAACATATCTTTGGATTTATTATAATTACTTTTAAAGCCAGAGAGGATCCCAAACTGATTTATGAACAGTGTAATAGCTGGGATTGAAATATCAGGATGGGTTATAAAAAGAAGAATATCATCCACATACAGTATTCATTTATGTTCCTGCTTGTGTGCATCAGTAATGATACAGTAAGTTTACGACATTTCTAAAAGCCCCAGGAAGTGTTTTGAAAGCTAATGTGGAGAAAGGAGGAAAAGATGGACAACAAAGCATAAGTAAAAAACTCAGGAAAAAAAGATTCAAAAAGATTATGGATATTTTATTTTTTTTTCTGAGGAATATTGAAGTTCATACTCAAATCTCCAAATAGATATTGGTGCAGCTCAGTTTCAGCAACACCCAGAAAGTGTAGCCTTTTTATTCACATCAAATACTATCATTGCATCTAGAGAGACTGCAAGGGCATTATTCTTAACCTTGTCTGACCAATGCATTAGATTACTCTCATAAAGTCTCAGAAATACCGGGCCTTTATGTAACAGCCTGCTTAAAAGCTGTTTCTATCTTAAGGCAAGCTGAGTTTGAATAATCCTGTTTACAATGCATTTCCAATTGTCTATTTTTATTTCAAGTCTAGTAAAAATGTGATTTAGTTTCTTTTTTTTGTTACGTTGTAAAACACAATGACCCTTGTAAAAATGCATTAGAGGTGCTTCTAAAAGAATTCACTCATCTGCATGTACCCTGAGTCTCAATTAATTTTCTAGGAAATCTACCTCCTTTTTATAAGGTTGTATTTTCTTTTAAAAAGTGCTGGGGAGAAAAAGAAAAAAGGCATGAGAACTTCAACTTTTTTTTCCTCCCTCAGTTCATTTAACTGCTTCTTTGTAACTTTCATACCTCCACTATATGAGTATCCATGTCTGGCGAGATTGGTCTTAATCTTGGGCAGATGGAGGGAAAAAGTGAGAAGGGTAAAGAGGAACATGTGTGAGCATGTGTGTGAGAGAAAGACCACTGCAAAATTTCAAATCAGTATGGACCATTCAAATGGATTTTCAGCACCTGCAGCTACCAATGAAGTGAATGGGAGTTCTGGGAGTTGCTAGGAAAAAAAAAGAATCCTTTAAAAACTTGGAAACCCACTAAAACACGAGTCCTAACATGTTTCACATTAAATGTCAATCTTCATAATTACTCATAGAAATATTCTAATGTTTCATTAAAATAATTGGTTATCTAGGAACCTGTGGCCTCTACTTTAGCTCTGTGGACTGTGCAACTATTGCCTCTATTGTTCTCCATATTTGAGGCAAGAACACACAATATATTTTTCTGAGAAAAAATAGAGAAGTTAAAGAGCAATAAACATCCATCCTTAAAGTAGAGATGGCTGAGCTTCAGAAGTTAGTTTTGTAGTTGATTCTATAAAAATATCAGACAAAATATATCGCCATTCTCAGTTTTTCTCTTATACATTTTTTTCATCTGCAGATAACACAAATGTTATTCTGGAAGTGGTGATTTAGTGAATTAGAGGTTCTGTGATGTTAGTTGATCTAATTTAAATCCACTAAATACAGAGGTTCTGAAGGTACCTGAAAAATTAAGAAACAGTTACCTCTTTCTAATTCTCACAGAAAGACTGATAAAGTCTTACTGAATTTGTTTTTCTATGTAATGGGCTACTATAGGGAATTCTGAAATAACAGGCTTACAGTTATTTATAGTAAATATTTAAAGTTCTCAATTTTTATACAATTATATGGTGACAATTTAAGAGACCAATGCCCTTTCTTCTTTTTGATATATAAAAAGCTGTCCAATGCAAAATATATACTCACAGGTCATTTGCCAATTCTATCAAATCATGGAGACCTTCACAAGGTTCAAAAAATATCCCTTCAGTGTTTGTTTTGGAAAGATTCCCTGCTTTTAATTTACCTGGGAGGACAGGGAAATAGAAAGTTGAGTTTCTAGACTTACTCGGTCTCTCACATACCGGGGAAAAGTTATATCCTTCTCTCTGCATTGACTGTGGTTGTCATCGCTGCTTTACCTCTCCCTGCTTCTTGGTATCACACATCTAGCAAGGCAGTTGGCCCTTAGGACTTTGGACTTCCCTATAAAAAAGGGTTTTCCAAATAGCAAGTCCTTTATCTCAACCATTCTCAAATCCAAGTGATCATCATATGCTGTGACTCCCTTCCCTGAGATATATCTCATGATCTTTACAACCTATTACATCCCTATATAGAGTGGGTTTTGCCCAGTTTCTGCTCTGTGCTCATTTCCAGATCCTAGGTCATGAAAATAAAAGGAATTATAATTTACTAGGTTTATTACCCTAGAACTTACTCCCTTACTTTAGCTGAGGACAAAGGCAGACTTGAACTATAAGGTTCAAGTACCTTCAAAAAGGTACGTTCAAAATGAAGGTATGGTCTCTTGAAAAGCTTGCCCAATTTAAGCCTACAATGGTGTGATACAGGCATTGGATATCTTTCCGTGTGTAGACTGATATTCTTATTCAAAGAAAAGAAAGAGCATTTGGAATATCCTGACTGGGGACACTGACTTTTTATAACACCTGCTGACAGTAGAGTTTGTCTCCGGATGAAAGAACAGTGTGTGTATTTTGCTTAACATGTTCTTATCCTTTCCTATAACTAAGTACGCAAATGAACTCTCAGAAGGTGTGTTTGTTTTTTACCATATGATGTCCATTAAAAGATAGCCTGTTACTATTGCAGTAGGCAGTTGGTAAAGCGGGTTGAGTGAAGGGTGAGTGCAAGTTTTGCTGAGCAATAAAAGAGTAAAGATGGAAGTACTTGTCCCCCACACAGTAGGGTTTGAATATAATCGTAGTCTTTCAAATTGTGAAAACAGGCTTTGTTACAATACTGAATTTAGAAGATAGGAAAGGGCAACTAACAGGTCAGTCTGCAATTTCTGTATCTTTTGTATAGTTGAGTATGTAACATTCCAGTTGGAAAATTATAAGTAAGGAGCATTTGTCTCCAGCCTCTCTGTAAGCGTACAGAACTAGAGACATGCACTAAGCAGTGACATTTCTCTTCATTATGTAACCACTTTTTAAAATGCATCTGAGCTTGAATGAGATGAACCTTTGCTGAACTATGTACCTGTATGTAGGTAGAACAATTTTGAACTACTTACTCCAAGGACAGCAGTTTGTTTAGTAAAACTGTGTTATCTGTTATTGATAACTACACTCCATCTCCTACTTTATCACTTTTATCATCACATGCCTTTCTAAAGTGCTCATGACCACAGTGTCTGCTCAGTCTCCTTTTCTTTTCTTTTACCTTCTTGTGATACGAGCAAGGATGATCTGCTTCTCATATTGTTGAAATGATGAATGAATCCAAATTCCTTTCAGATTTTCAGAAATAATGAATAACAAATATTTTGTTTGACATAAAAACTGAAGTGTTGAAGCATAAAAGAAAGAGCTAATCCTTTGATTTCCCTCTTGAAACTAGTTGGTCTGGATAACCTGGTGACCTATAATTAGCATCCCAGACTTCAACATATTCTCTTTGCCTTTTTATCATTTTGTCCTTCATATTTCATTTTGGAGTCTACATTGGCAAAGTCAGTCCATACAAGTTGTCTTCTTCCTCTTTACTGGCTCCCAGCAGGTGGATAGGAAAGTGGGAAAGGTAAAGCAGGAAGGTCTAAGATTATCCCAAACAGTAATTAAGCATAGAATAAAAACCAACTGCTTTAATTTTGGAGGGGCCTTATTTAAAGATTTTCTGTACATAGTTCTGCTTAAATATGACTATAAAAATGATATTAACAGTGGGCAGTAATGCTGTACACTAAGCTGTTTCATTTAGATTGAAACAAAATTAATAAACTCCTTTTTAGGTACTCTATCTACTCATTATTCTAGATTTCTAAGTTTTTGCACATTCTAGTATCTCTGACCTTGTAAAAACATTGTCTTTTGTTTAACTTAAATCCTGATAATAATCCAGTTGATCTACTCATGATCTTCAGGTTGAGAAAATGTATAAACATATGAAGAATTAGGGACTTAATTTATTTTCCTGGAAACCAATTAAGTTATAGATAAATGAGCTAGCGAAAAAAGAATTTAAATGCATGAAAAACTATTTTCAAATATAGATTTGAAATGGTCATTTGCAAAACTCCATTTAGAAACAGTCCATGCCAATGAGATTTTGTTTGCTTTCATGTTATTTAATATAGAGTTCATATTTTTCTACAATTTATGAAAACTGATCCAGTCTTTCAACATAAATTTTTGCTAACATACATATATATGCATCCCAACATTTTGTTTTTCTCCTTATTGTTTTAAGAAAATTTATCTGTCATATAAAAGAAAATGAGCAATTACTTCATTCTGACTGTATGCTTTCTGTATCATCCAAGTTTAGCTAAATTATGCTTCACATACAGTCAAGAATGCCTTATTTTGATTTTGGGGACTTAGTGTAAATATTTTGCTAACCTTCCAGACTAACATGCAATGTGATGACATGCATGGAGATATTTCTGTCATCTGAAATCCACAAAGGTCTTCAGAGTTATTTTCTCTTTACATGGTAAACCCTTAAATGGTAAAATATTAAATAATATTTAAAAGAACACATATTAAGACTGTTCCTTATGACATTCCTACAGTAGTGCATAAGCTGCAAACTGTATTAGCCTCTTCCTTTTCCTTAGCTTACTCTCAGAAAACAGAAAATTAATACTAAGTGTAGTTACTTTAATAAATCAGGCAGTGTGTGCAGTGGCTTGAATCTGAGGAGTATTTAATTTGCTATGTATATTTTGGGAAGATTTTTAGTGCACTTACCCTGATATCCATTTATGGTGGAGAAGCTGCATTGCAGTTAATAATTGTTCTTTTAAATGTTGTTTGTGCATATGTACTGTGAGTATCACAGTAAAGACAGAAATGTTTTTCTGGGAAGGGCAAGTAAAATGGACAAGATAATAAACACGAAAAATCAGAAGTACTTCCAAATTATACTTGACAAAATCAAAGGAAATAGGAAGAAAAAACCCCACACACAATAGCATCAGAAAGGGTTCCCTATGTTTTATTATTATTGCCCACTTGAAATTTGCTTCAGATGAGTTCCACCCAGGGAACCAGTTTACAAAAAAAAAAAAAAAAGGAAGCAGCCCAAACTCTATTGAATTATCTGTTAAAAATCTCTTCAAGATTACACAGATGTGTAAAGATTTTCTCAAAGACAAAAAACTAAGTGCCCTGCTAACAGAAGCTCCCTAAATTGTATCAAAACTCAGTTTATATTCCCACAGATGTCTAACAAGCTGTGTATATGGTCTTGGATTATAGACTGGGAAAAATCAATAGCTTGCTGTCTCAAAGGCACCAATATAGATTATGAATCACAGCCAGGAAGTTGTCAGTGATCTCAGCTGCCAACAGTGTTTCAGTAAAGATATTTGCTAGCTCATATTCTTTTAATGGGCACCTTTCATATATGAAACAGAACAGGTCATATTTTGACAAAAAAAAAAAAAAGAAAGAAAGGGAATTTTAGGTAAAGCTATAGTAGATCACAAAATAATAAGCATCCAATCAATGTCTTTTTACCAGAAGGTGGGCGGGTTTTGTGGGTTTCTTTTTACTCCCAGAAGAAAGACCTCCCTCCCACATTTCTCCCTGTTTAGTCCATAAATTATTTGTATCTGCTGAAACTAGTTGATACAGTTGTAGGAAGTAACAAAAGAACTAGGAGGAATTCACTGAAGGAAAGCAATGGCAAGTTTTTAATCTATTGTTCTTTGACAATCATACTGTAATACAGGAATACACAAGATCACCTCAAGGAATGGAGTGCTTTTTAATGTGAGGTAGCGTCTTGCATTGCAGCTACACAAATTGTCCATGAAAATACCACACCATCACTGCTTTTCAAACTACTACATTTAGTAAAATTACAGAATGAGTAAACAGAGAGGATTTTGCCCCACTTCTTTGTTTCCAGAAACATTTCAATTAAATAATAGGTACAAAAAGAATTAACTTTCTTCTTGTGCTAAAAGTACATTTTGAGGTACTCCTAAATCTACTGCTAAGCATCTAACCTACATGCTTTGAATTGCCCTATTTCCCTCTGAAGGCACAAACTGCTCTCCATTGACTATATAGACACTGGAGTCTAGAAGTTCTAAGTCTTCAATAGAATAAAGTAACTATTTCTGTGACCCAAATGAAAAACAAAACAAAACAAAACAACAAAACCCCAGCTCTCCAACATTACCATTTGTTGCTACACTAGAGTGCTGTTTTGAGTGAAGGCTCTGGGGTTAGTCAAGTTATGAAGTCTGTAAGAACTTGAACATACCAATAAATCAACTCTGGGAAGATAAACCAAGTTAAGAGAAATCAGCTGTAGCATTTTAAGCTGCATGGGGAGCAGCATCCAACCCAAAAGAAGTGATCATATTTAGATAAAAAGTTTCCCATAGGCTTCCTTATTTGGATCTGGAGCAAGCACATGGGGAAACAGATACTACCTGTGCTATACATATTTCTTCTGTTTCTTCTTCCTCCTGGACACCACATCACATCTGAACCTCTTCTGCAATGTTGAGGGCAAGCAATCAGGAGGTTTGAGGGAAAACCAATGAACAACATATGAGTCCAGGTGCTCTACACCTTTCCCTGATACATTTGCTGATTACAAATTGAGTACTTCTGTAGCAACATTAATGGCCTGGGGACTTCTTTGTGGTTGATGTTATGTGTTGTAAGGTGACACACTGACAGCACTGATTTCCAGAGTAAAGCTATAAGCAGAAAGTAAGGGACCACTGAAGAGACTGGTCTTGCAAGTGATTGATCCAAATGTAAGAGAAATGCTGCAGGAATATTTGTATGGTGGTTAACCGATTCTCTAGAACTGCAGCTATGATAATCTTCACAGACATTCAACTCCAAGTACAAAGATCAAAAATAATTTTTGAGTTGCATTTTTGAGACAGACACAGAAAACTGATAATAGAAACTGGATATATCTGCATAATTTTAGCACTGCAGTAGACGGAAGCAAATTGAGTGAGAATAATTAACGTTATGCAAAAGAGATAACTGTTTAGAAAGAGAAATTCAGACTAATTTTTTGCATGAGCAACATTCTTCAAGATCCTGGCCATCTTATGTTTTGCATCAACTAGTTTAGCAGGGGGCGTATTTCAGCATCTCCTACACTATTACATTGACCAAAATTGTGATGATAAAAATCTTTCTAAATACCACTTAGTTCTTTGTCTCTGTATGAGACAGTTCTACTTTTTTTTTTTTTCAGGATTTCTTTTAGCCTAAAAATGGATTTCCCAAATTATTTAGTTTAAGAAGAAGTTTACTTAAAAGATTAGGCTGAAAAACGGTGTGGAAGAAATCAGAAGTGATGAAACCTTACTTCAGCATTTCTAGAAGGAAACATAAAGTTCTTCAGTTTAAACGGACAAGTAAACTACACATTTTCCACCTGTGAATAAGCAAACATATCACTGAAATTAGGCTTTTTGCTTCAAATAAAATAAAAAAAATCCATTTTTAAAGACATATTCTATTTTTTTTTGCACTTCATGAGCCAACAATTATTGTCTGTAAATCCTTAGACTACAAGCAGCGTTCTTAGTGATAATTGCAAGCATTTAAGCTAAAAACTGGTATTGGCAGTACTTTTTCTATTATATTACAAGCTTTCAGGATGCACAAGACCTCTGCTAACAAATTCTTATGGAAGTATTGCTGCACACCACTTCTTTGCTAGTGAAATGGGGATTATCATATAAATAGGTTATATGACTTTCTGGCAGGCAGAAAAATTCCTTTCAGCTATAAGGTTATTTAGGTTGGAAAACACCTTTAAGATCACCAAGTCTAGCCATCAAGCTAACACTGCCAAGTCCACCACTAAATCCATGTCCCTAAATGCCACATCTACACGTCTCACAAATACCTCCAGGGATGGTGAATCAACCAGTTCCCTGGGAAGCCTGTTCCAATGCTTGACAACCATTCAGTGAAGAAATTTTTCCTAATATACAATCTAAGCCTCCCCTGGTGCAACTTGAGGCCACTTCCTCTAGTCCTGTTGCCCCTTGCTTGCGAGAAGAGACCGACGCCCACCTTGCTACAACCTACTTTCAGGTAGTGGCAGAGACTGATAAGGTCTTCCCTGAGCCTCCTTTTCTCCAAGTTAAAAAACCCCAGTTCCCTCAGCCTCTCCTCATAAGGCTTGTGCTCTACACCCTTGACCGGCTTCGTTGCCCTTCTCTGGACACACTCCAGCACCTCAATGTCTTTCTTGTAGTGAGGGGCCCAAAACGGAACACAATATTCAAGTTGTGGCCTCACCAGTGCCAAGTACACGGGACAAGGGGTAATGGCTTCAAACTAGAAGAGGTTAGATTTACATTAGACATCAGGAAGAAATTTTTCACTTTGACGGTGGTAAGGCACTGGAACAGGTTGCCCAGAGAAGCTGTGGAAGTTCCATCCCTGGAGGTGTTTAAGGCCAGGCTGGATGGGGCTTTGAGCAACCTGTTCTAGTGGGAGGTGTCCCTGCCTATGCAGAGGGGTTGGAACTCAGTGATCTTCAACATCCCTTGAAGGTCCCAGCCTTCCCAGGCCGAAGATGCCAGCCTGCGGGTGGGGGTTGGTATCAGGCCCAGTGAGGGGAACGAAGGTCAGATACATCCCCAGAGTGGCCAGAAAAAAACAAAAAAAAGCCATGGCGGTTTATCACATAGATTCTCTGTGATTCACAGGCCTTTAACTTTTCAGACAGTGTCATTACAACTACACTATGTAAGATTTTTGCTGAGCTTGGAAAAAATCTTGCTAAAAGACTTTCACTTGAACAGGACTTCACATTTTGTTGGAACATGAAAGGTAGTAACTGATAACTACAAAACTCTCCATCTTGCTGTGTATAATAATAAGACTTTCAAGTTCGGGAATGTTGTTGGATCATCATTAACAGAGCTACATAATACAGAAGAGGCATCAGTGATTATGCAGTTGGGCTGAATTCCTTTCCTGAATAGCTAACAGTCTACGCAACCACCATTGCCAGTTATTCTCTCCCCGATCATTGCAGAGCTGCTCACTAGATATGTGGCAGCAGAAGACTATCCACCCTTCAAGCACTGAGCCAATAAACCTGAAATAAGTGCTACAGCCTTAGAAAGACTTGATTCCATTCTCCTCGTGTTTCTGAATCTAGTACATATATGACTCCTTTGGATGAGCCTGCACCTCTTGGTCTTGATAATACATTTATTTTTTTTTTAGGACTTTTTTCAGCTCCTTCAACTTGAAGGAGCAGAGTGTATGGCAAAAGAGTAGCTGGAGCTTGGTACAGTATATGAATGTCTTCAAATGGATGGGATCCACCCAAGGGTACTGAGGGAGCTGACAGAAGTGCTCACCAGGCCACTTTGCATCATTTATGAGCAGTCCTGGCTAACCGGGGAGGTTCCATCTGACTGGAGGTTGACAAATGTGATACCCATCCACAAGAAGGGCTGGAAGGAGGATCCAGGGAACTACAGGCCAGTCAGTCTGATCTCAGTGCCTGGGAAGGTTGTGGAACAGATCATCCTCAGTGCCATTACACGGCACATGCAGGAGACCAGGGTGATCAGGCCCAGTCAGCATGGGTTTGTGAAAGGCAGGTCATGCCTCACAAACCTGATCTCCTTCTGTGATAAGATGACCCGCTTAGTGTATGAGGGAAAAGGTGTGGATGTTATCTACCTGGATTTTAGCATAGCTTTTAACACTGTCTCCCACAGTATTCTCCTGGAAAAACTGGCTGCTCATGGCCTGGATAGGTGTACCCTTCGTTGGGTAAAAAACTGGGTGGATGGCTGTGCCCAGAGACTGGTGGTAAATGGAGTTAAATCCAGTTGGCATCTGGTCACAAGTGGTGTTCCCCAGGGCTCGGTGCTGGGGCCGGTTCTCTTTAATATCTTTATCAATGATCTGGATGAGGGGATCGAATGCACCCTCAGTAAGTTTGCAGATGACACTAAGCTAGGCAGGCGTGTTGATCTGCTTGAGGGTAGGAGGGCTCTACAGAAGGATCTGGACAGGCTAGACCGATGGGCTGAGGCCAATGGTATGAGGCTCAAGAAGGCCAAGTGCCACAACCTGCATTTGGGTCACAACAACCCCATGCAGCGCTACAGGCTTGGGGCAGAGTGGCTCGAAAGCTGCCCAGCAGAAAACGACCTGGGGATGTTGGTGAACAGCCAGCTGAATATGATCCAGTAATGTGCCCAGGTGGCCAAGAAGGCCAATGGCATCCTGGCCTGTATCAGGAATAGCAGGTGATATCAGGATATCAGGAATAGTGGTGAGCAGGACTAGGGAAGTGATCATCCCCCTGTACTTGGCACTGGGGAGACCCCACCTCGAGTACTGCATTCAGTTTTGTGTCCCTCACTACAAGAAGGACATTGAGGTGCTGGAGCATGTCCAGGGAAGGGCAATGAAGCTGGTAAGGGGTCTGGAGGACAAGTCTTATGAGGAACGACTGAGGGACCTGGGTTTGTTTAGCCTGGAGAAGAGGAGGCTGAGGGGAGACCTTATCACTCTCTACAACTACCTGAAAGGAGGTTGTAGAGAGGTGGCGGCTGACCTCTTCTCCCTAGTGACAAGTGATAGAACGAGAGGAAATGGCTTCAAGTTATGCCAGGCGAGGTTTAGATTGGATATTAGGAAAATTTTTTTCACTGAAAGGGTTATCAAACATTGGAATAGGCTGCCAAGTGAGGTGGTGGATTCGCCATCCCTGGAGGTGTTTAAAAAAAGGGTAGACATGGTACTTGGGGACATGGTTTAGAAGTAGTTTTGTCAGGTTAGGTTAATGGTTGGACTTGATGATCTTAAAGGTCCCTTCCAACCTCAAAAATTCTATGATTCTATGATTCTATGATTCTAAATTAATTGCTAGCATGTGTGTTCCACTATGAGGCTTAGTATTTTACTACATTCAACAGCAACACATTATTAGTATAAACATTTAGATACACATTTTGCACTTGATCAAGTCTAGCACTTTTACACTTGCACTCTAACACAGCGATGATCTTAGCCACCAGCTTTAATCAGCATTTGTTCATCGTACTCCACAGTCTCTTGAGTGGAAAGAAAGAAAAGCATATTTCTCTAGTACTTCTCCTTTTTTCCTGAATGAAATACAAAAACTGGAATCAATATTTTTTTTTCTTTTTTAGCTGATTGTTCTCTCTATTCCTTTTTTTATCTGTATTGTATTTTTTTTGTGTGTGTGATGTCTCCAAACTCTTTCAAAAGCTCTCTGTTAAAGACATTAAACTCTTTAGGTCTATAAGGCTGAACAGGTTCCATTTCAAAATACTAAAGTAAACACATAGTTTATCTTCTTCATATTTAGCTATTTCTATTTCTCCAGAGCACTGAATTTAGAACATTTAAGTGTACTAAACAAAGAATCTACCTTAAGCAGCATATGATCTAAAGACCTGATGTGGCAAAGTGGACAAACGCACTGAATACTGTACTGCTTGTACAATCTTTAAGTGAAATGGCTTTTGTTTGGTCGGTTTTTGTGGTAGCAATGATAAGCAGCATATATGCATATACTGTTTAAAAGTAAGGAAGAGAAGAATGAACACTACAGAAGGAAAGAGCACAGAGCATGAAAAGATTTTATGTTTATCTTATGATGTAGGGAACTCATTCTGCATCATCCAATGGTGGATTGTCTGTCATATTAAACAGTGACATCAAGACCAGATATTCTTTTAAGACATAATTTTTAGCTTAAATTAAAATTATGGGCCTGATTCTAGAACTCCTGTGTAAAAATTTTTATGCAGTTATGTACAAAAATAGTGTATTCTTGGTATAAAAACCTATGGATCAAAAGAAATTCCTACTTCATACAGTTTGATTAGAGATTGAATACAACCTAACCAGTACTTTCCAGAACTGATGCTTTTTCTGAGGGAAAATAGTGTCATTAGTATCCTTTTTTCCCTGTCTTGATATTTTCTGCATTTTAATTTTGCCTTTCTTCATTTCAAATGTCTGTCTAAAAATACTAGGACAATTTAATCCAGAGACAGCTTGGAGATAATTTAGGGCAAGTCTTCACTAGTAGAAAACAGATGTGATTGGACTAACTACATCTTCATTAAATGTCTCACTGCTGCTGGTAGGACTGACGGGAATGATACAGAGGATGTGATACTGTTTTATCCTCCGTAAAGAGGTTTCACAGAAATCTTTACATCTAACTTAGGTAATATAAGATAGAGTCATTTCTTTGCAACCTGTATTCCAGCAAATTTCAAGAGATTAGGAGGTCACATGAAGCTTTGAAAGACTGCCTTCACTGCATCCATAGATCAGATGTAGCTGAGTATCTGACCCATTTACTTTTTTCCCTCAAGTGCCTTGTGCGCTATGTTTGTTCGTTTCTTACTTAAAGAGGTGGTTTTGCCACATCACAGTGTCATCAACAATGGACGGAAGGATACTTCACACAAGTTGGACCTTAAAAAGTAAACTTCCCGTTTTCATCACAACAATACTAGTAATAGAAACAAGCAAACAAACCCAGAAAATATATATTGGATGTCTTTGATTAGTGTTTTACAAAGTTTTTATGACTGGACTACATTGTTTCCAAATACCATCATAGCATTTTTCCTTACTGGGCTATTTGTAAACTAACAATGTTAATCTGACTGGAAATCACTTCCTGAAGGAAAACTACAATACCTAATACAAAACTACCCAAACCTAAAATGCCCAAAAAGAAACATTTTTCTCTTGGGAAGAATTTGTCGTGCTTCTTGTAGTTCTAAGTGATCACGCATTTATGAAAATATCCCATCAGAGAACTTGAGAATGCTAAGTATGAAGAAAGATATGTATGAAGAAGCTAAACCTGACTGGGAGAAAGATTTAAAAAAGAATGCCTTTGTGAACTTACTGTAATTGCCTCAGAAGACTGTGTCTATTGATAAAACTTTACTGTATTTAATCATCTAACAAAATGAAAATTAATCCCATGGAATAAAATTTCCAAGAAAGGAGTATGTTGGTAGTAATTAAAGATATCTTATTAGTTTCAGCTGAATGTTTTACTTAAATGGAAAGGAAAAATGATGCTAAAAAATTCTCCAGGACTACTTAGAAACAAATGAAAACTGAATAAAATAAAATTCCATTGAACTCAGCTGTTTTATAACTAAATTCACAAATAATTTTTTGAGGTACTGTAAAAATCGGATAGGAATATTGACTTTTTTGGCCAGAAAGTATGCACAGTAATTTCCCCCTCTAGTTTTCAGATGACTGGAAAGACAAATGTTCAAAATATTTTTTATCATTCAAAGATATAGTTTTCTTTTATCTTTCATGCATCCATTTTCTAGAGGTCAGAGTAAGTTGAAGCTTTCTTCTTTATCCTTCCTTCAGCTGCCTTTCTAAACATTTTTCTGATGTGTTCTGTGGTGTAGTCAAGAACAACACTGTCAGTTGTTCTGTAAAACATGTAACATTAAAAGTGTGTAAGGTTCTGCCAGTATAGCTGCAGCAAGCTCTGTAGCTAGCAACAAAATAATTGTGCATGGGAATGCAAAAAGCTTTTTTGAATATGAATTTCAATGTTTTTTTTTCCCAGGTTAGTCTCGGAACCTGAAAGCTCTTCCCCTCTATTCCGCTCTGGTGAGACCCCACCTGGAGTACTGCATCCAGCTCTGGAGCCCCCAACATAAGAAAGACATGAACCTGTTAGAATGGGTCCAGAGGAGGGCCACAAAGATGATCAGAGAGCTGGAACACCTCTCCTATCAGGACAGGCT
The DNA here is from genome assembly GCA_017639485.1 of Pluvialis apricaria. Classification (NCBI taxonomy): domain Eukaryota; kingdom Metazoa; phylum Chordata; class Aves; order Charadriiformes; family Charadriidae; genus Pluvialis; species Pluvialis apricaria. The sequence continues at coordinate 136,327,483 of CM030008.1, read as the reverse complement.
GAGAGAGTTGGCGTTGTTCAGCCTGCAGAAGAAAAGGCTCCAGGGAGACCCTATTGCAGCCTTCCAGTACCTAAAGGAGGCTTACAGGAGAGCTGGGGAGGGACTTTTTACAAGGGCACGTAGTGACAGGAAGAGGGGGAATGGCTTCAAACTGGAAGAAGTTAGGTTTAGATTAGATATTAGGAAGAAATATTTCACTTTAAGGGTGGTAAGGCACTGGAACAGGTTGCCCAGAGAAGTTGTTGAAGCTCCATCCCTGGAGTTGTTTAAGGCCAGGCTGGATGGGGCTTTGAGCAACCTAGTCTAGCAGGAGGTGTCCCTGCCCATGGCAGACGGGTTGGAATTAGATGACCTTTAAGGTCTCTTCCAACCTAAACCATTCTATGATTCTATGATTCTATGAAATATCTATGGAATGACTCTATAAGTAGAGTTTAAATTAATGATGTTATGCATTTTTTAGGGAGTTCTGATTCTCATTGTTAAAATAACTGATAAATGTTTATTAAAATTAGAACAAATTCAGCAATTTAACGTGTTGTGATTTATTTAATCAGCTATAACTTTATTAATTTGGAGTCAAGATAATGAAAATGAGTTACTCTGAAACCCCATGGCATGTCACGCTACAGAATCTGTTTCAGAAGTACAAGCAAGACAATACAACTTACACTACGCTGTATGTCCATAGACATTTACAAGCTATCTGTTGACTTTTAATATTATATTTTTGTATAAAGGTGTAATAGAATAAAATAAAATATAGGTATTTCTTAATTGTTATTTTGAATATTCTAAGGCTTCTTTTTCAAAATCAAAATTGTATACAAGATTTTATTGTTTTGTGGATTAGCTCCTGAATCTGTTGCAATTCATCTCTCAATGGATGCATCTCCATTAGCCTTTTATTACATTGTTTGAACCAGATTTCCTGATTGTCCCTACTTACCGCACTTTTATTCATATCACATAGTATTCTCAAATAGCATAAACTGAAATTGCTTTGGATAAAATTCAACTGGAAGATACACTCCAGAAAGCACTTAGCAGATTCCAACAGCAGTCCATGGTACCAACAGGGGCTATTTTGAAATCAAATTCCCTGAAATTTGTGCAGTATGAAAGCTGGGTCCTTGACACTACTGTTTCATTCGAATACTTTTTTCACTTTGGATAAGTTATTTGGTAATATAAACATAGCATACTAGAGGTTTTCTGCAAGATTTAAGGACAAAAGAGCATTCCAGATATGCCACAAGAAGGGAATGGTTTTCACTTTTTGGTGATAGGTTTGCGTTTTAATAATTACAGTCAGACAAGAATTCTCTAGTAAGAAAATTTTCATCTGGATTCGAGGCAAAAAAATGAGATTTCTTAACTCATTTGAACTGATGTTCTGCATAGTAATGTCCTTTACATTTAACTACATTCCAGAGGGAGAAAAACATTCTGTTCCTCCTGACACTACTACTCAAGCTCAATCTAGGCAGCCTGTGTCCTTGAATCTGGGTGACTCCTTAGGATGATAATGAAAGCAACACCTAAGACAGAGACACTAGATATTCTTCAGTCTTTGCACCATGAAGAAATTATTTGTCTTTGGACAAAAGTTGACAGAAAAGGTCAAAATATCATAGAATCATAGAAACATAGAATAATTTTAGGTTGGAAGAGACTTCTAAGATCATCAAGTCCAACCGTTAACCAAGCACTGCCAAGTTACCACTAAACCATGTCACTAAGTACCACATCAACATGTTTCATAGATACCTCAGGGATGGTGAATCAATCCCTTCCCTGGGAAGCCTGTTCCAATGCTTGATAACTCTTTTGGTGAAGAGTTTTTTCCTAGTATTCAATCTAAACCTTCCCTGGAGCAACTTGAGGCTATTTCCTCTAGTCTTATCGCCTTTCACTTGGGAGAAGAGATTGACCCCCACCTTGCTACAACCTCCTTTCAGGTAGTGGCAGAGAGTGATAAGATCTCTTCTCAGCCTCCTTTTCTCCAGGCTAAACAACCCCAGGTCCCTCAGACACTCCTCATAAGGCTTATACTCTAGACCCTTGACCAGCTTCGTTGCACTTCTCTGGACATGCTCCAGCACCTCAATGTCCTTCTTGTAGTGAGGAGCCCCGAAATGAACACAGTACTCAAGTTGTGGCCTCACCAGTGCTGAGTATAGGGGGACAATCACTTCCCTAGTCCTGCTGGCTACACTGTTTCTCATACAAGCCAGGATGCTATTGGCCTTCTTGGTCACGCGGGCACACTGCTGACTCATCTTCAGCCAGCTGTTAACCAGATATCCCAGGTCCTTTTCTGCCAGGCAGCTTTCTAGCCACTCTTCCCCAGGCCTGTAGCATTGCATGGGGTTGTTGTGACCCAAATGCAGGACCTGGCACTTGGCCTTGTTGAATTTCATACGATTGGCCTTGCTCATTGATCTGGCGTGTCCAGATCCCTCTGTAGAGCCCTCTTATCCTCAAGCAGTCCAACACTCACACCCAACTCGGTGTCATCTGCAAACTTACTGAAGATGCACTCAATCCCCTCATCCAGATCATTGATAAATATATTAAACAGAACAGGTCCCAATACTGAGCCCTGGAGAACACCACTTGTGACTGGCCAACAACTGGATTTAACTCCACTCACCACAACTCTCTGGATTCTCTCTAAGTTCAGACTGGACATAAGCAAAACCTTTTCCTCATGACTACAGTCATGAGGAAACTGGTTTGAGCAGTCTCCATCCTTGGAGGCCTGGACCTGACTGGACAAAGACAAGAATAACCAGATCTGGTCTCACAACTAACCCTGCTTTGAGCAAAAGGGTGGATTAGATACTTCTTGATCTCCCTTCCAATCTGAAATATCTTATGGACCTATGATTCCATAGTATATTGTTATGTCTCAAATAGCTAAATCCCTACTGAGGTACTAGTTCTACCATTTCAGCAGCGCTTGCTGTTCAATCATCTGTCCTCCCCACTCCCCACTGTCCTCCCCACTCCCCATCTGTCCTCCCCATCCAGCTTAAATAAACACTAAATTTATGCTAGAGATTTTTGTAGGTGCGTTAACTTCACCATCCATCACAGTCATCCCTATTCCATCAGCCAGTGCTATTAGGTACATGCTTATTTTTAGGCATATGAATGCTCTCATGTGGAAAGAGTAGGCCTAATCATACAAAATTAAATATTACTATAAGTTTCCACAGACCCATAGCCTAAATAAGCAGCCTACAAAGAACGGAACACTGAAAATTATGTGTCAAGAATTTTTGTTGATTTTTAAAATGTAAGTTTTTCTGTTAGCCTATTAAAAATTTTAATCATTCTTATAGTGTCTTAACTCATCGGAATATTTTTGTGAATCACTAATTATTATAGAAGCTACTTGTTATCTACTTTTAGTATTTTAACATTATGTTTTTCCAGGGGCAAGAAGTGAAGATCTCCAGTATTACGCACAATTTGTTTTCTTTCTATACATGAAGTGGAATCTTAAATATGAAAATTGCCCCAGCCAATATAATCTATTTTGTGGTTCTGCTTACCAGGTCCAAACTTGCAGTTTTACTATAGTGAGAGAAATACAAAAGAGACCTAGCTCTTATCACAACAGAAATGGTTTTCCAATCATAGTGTAGCTGTATATGCTATGCATACATACATACAAAATTATATGTATAATGTGCATACATGACTATGTAGTTTTCAATATTGATCCATTTCTGTAATGGTGTAATGCTGTTTTCTTAGAATCAGGACAGCTAAGATGATGAACATAATAATTTAGTATGCCACACATGGTCTCTTTCCTACCTTGGCTAGGTTTTAAAGGACACTGACTTTGTGCAATTTTCTTTGACACCAACTCAAAGGACTCTATCGTAAAAAGCATCAGGAAAATCAGGTAGAGCAAAATTAGACAATAACGTATTAAGTCTAGTTTATTGCTAGAAGTAAGCACAGTCTGTGTTTTTCAAAAGGGAATGTTCTGACAGGAAGGGAAGGGAAGGGAAGGGAAGGGAAGGGAAGGGAAGGGAAGGGAAGGGAAGGGAAGGGAAGGGAAGGGAAGGGAAGGGAAGGGAAGGGAAGGGAAGGGAAGGGAAGGGAAGGGAAGGGAAGGGAAGGGAAGGGAAGGGAAGGGAAGGGAAGGGAAGGGAAGGGAAGGGAAGGGAAGGGAAGGGAAGGGAAGGGAAGGGAAGGGAAGGGAAGGGAAGGGAAGGGAAGGGAAGGGAAGGGAAGGGAAGGGAAGGGAAGGGAAGGGAAGGGAAGGGAAGGGAAGGGAAAAAAAGAACTCAAAACTTTATGATATCATGGATATAACTAGACAGTTTCAAATTTATTATGGAACAGCCTATTTGCAATTATTTTAATTGTATTGCAAATGTAAATAAAAGAGACTGAAAAAAAATGTTCTTTTTTGTGTTTCCAGACCAAAGGTGGGACTTTTAAGGTTAATGGAACTCCCCTGATTTTGGGAAAGTTTGATCTATTCAGAGCATTTGAAGATTTGGCTCTTGATGTAAAATAGTAAGACCTGTTCAGAAAAGTAATGCTGTTTAAAATAGGTACATAAGCATTGCGTATAAAGTACAGGGATAACATTATATGTACATTCTCTTTCAAATTATCCGGTATGCAGCTACCACATCTCTCATTCCTAATTAGAATGCCTTCTACTCTGTACCCTGTAATGGCAATTGAGATTGACATGGACGGCTTTGCAATTAATGCCAAGAAACGAATCATTCAAATGTGGCATACAGCCTTTCCCAAATGGAGGTGCTTTGCTTTTCAAGTCTGACAGGATTTTAAGAATACTTATTTTATTTCATATTTGCCTTTTAAAAAATTTCTTCTTGTTTTTTTTTTTTGTCAGGGTGATAGCATAACAGCAATAAAGTGGCAGTTGTTACTGTGTTGCCCATTGCAAATAGATCAGAGTTTCTCAGTGACTTCTTTAAAAGTGTGTTAAAAATTAATATATCTTTCAGAAATAAACCAACAATTTATATGCCAGTTTCCATCACTTAAACTATAACAATGCCCGTTCTAAAGGTTCGTATACCAAGTATTAGCAGTATGTGTGACTGCACTGTATTAAGTAAAATATTCTTTCTTTTTATAATTTATTTGCAACGTGCCATGTTTCTGCAATGATTCTGGTGACTAAACATACAGGCTCACTGTGGCACCAAGGGCATGCACACAACCTACTAGATACAACATGAGACCTATGGGCCTCTCCACCGTTCAGAACAGCTGCAAAAGACAGTCAGGATACCCTAGAGAGTCTAAAATATCATGAGGCAACTATGTTTTGGTACCTGATTCACTCTTCTCACTTCCAAAGTCATGAGAACACCATTTGAAAGAAACAAACAAACTTTCCTATATAATTTTTTGTTAAAAAAAATGTTGCAGTAAGCATGAGTAAGCACTTCAAAACAGGGAACAGACATAATCAGGTTAACCATGAGCAATTTAATTCTTTATTTTGACGTCTTTACATGCACAAGCAAGCAGTCTCTCATTAACACAATAAAGTATTTTGTTTCAAATTCACATATATTTGTCTATTTTACGATAGTGTTAAGTCATATTTCTTCAGTAACTTAGCATCATATTGTGTAAATGCATGTAATGAGTCACAAGATATCTGCCATATTGAAGATATACTTTATCATAGTCAAAGAAATGCACTGTATATTTACATTATCAGCAGATATATTCTTAGGTGTATTTCAAGGTGTGAGACAGTTAACTATGAAACTAATTGAAGTGCACATCATGTCCAATGTAACTTTCTCTTAATAACTAGGAAAGGAAGTAGATGGAAAATGGGATAAAATGCATCTTGGGTTCACCAAAGGCAGATCATGCCAGACTAACCCAATAGCTTTCTTGATAAGATAACTGATTCTCCAGACAAGGGAAATGCAGTAGATCTAATCTGTCATGACTTCAGAATAGCTTTTGGTACAGTGCCACTTTCAAAATTATTTTTTAAGATGGTAAGGATGGGAGTTAGTACAGGAGTTGTAAGGTGGAAATAAGTGGTTAGAAAACAAGCAAATTGAAGATGAACTGTTCTAAAAGGAAGGGCGTTGCATTGAAAGTTCTCCAGATATTTGTGCTGGGCCAATTTTTTCACTAATGATCTTGATGCAAAAAGCCCTGCAAACATTTGTACACATTCTCAACCTAAACAGTCTGCAAAGAAAATTGAGAATGCTTTATGTGCCTCTGGAGTATGATTAGGCCTTACGGCTTTCAGTCCACACACAACAAAAAGCAGAAAACTAAGGTCTCTCTAGGAAGACACAGAAGGAAGTTAAATGACAAGTTGAGTACAAGGTTTTTTACGTGTGACAAGTTTCTCTCCACCTTACTAGACAGTGAAACCATAAGGCTGGTTATATCCAGAAGGGGATAAAGAGTCTAGTGGTGGGTGGAAATGATAGTACTCTGGTATGCTGCCGAAATGACATTATGGTCTCAGCCCTCCTTTCTAGTTCTTACCTTTCACATGAAATCTCTCCAAGTCTCAAAATTTTCTTTTGCCAGATTGTTTGTATGCATAAAAAGGTCTTCAACAATGTCTTTTTTTATACTCTAATTTATCTTCCAAATTGCCTTGTGATACTGCAGTTTTTAGCAGTTGACAGGTAAGTTCCAAAAACTTACTCTAAAATGAGATGAAGGTGCAAAAGAATCATAGAATCATAGAATCATAGAATGGTTTAGGTTGGAAGGGACCTTGAAGATCATCGAGTTCCAACCCCCCTACCATAGGCAGGGATATTATAAAGATATATATATATATATATAAAAAAATTAACCTTAGATTATATGAAAAATAGGAGAAAGGAGGAAATGCAGAACTTCTTTTCTCCATGATTACATTTTTGTCTGGAAACCTCATTCAAAATTAAAATTTATGAAAAAACTTGATTGGACACCAGAGAGTGTCTTTACATAACAAGTTATCTCTCTTTTACTCTTTGTATCTCTGTGCATACCCTTCCATGTCTGTGTAGCCTAGATTCCTGACAAATTTCAAAATTTAAAAGGTTTGAGGGGAAAAGATAGGGGGACTGGACTGTATTTTTCTCTGACTTTTGAAATGCCCCCACATCAGAACCGGGGCCTCAAAGCTTAGTTGAGATCCAAAAGGCCCAGAGGAGGAGGCTAAAGGCCAAAGATCTATGAGAGTTAAAAGTCTAGTTAGAGACAAGAATAACAAGTTTGTTTACTTTAAAACTGGGCAAGGACAGACATGCCTATCAGTTATGAAATATAAGAACAAATGGTTAAGAATGTAAGAAGTGCCCTGTATTAATTTTAATTAATTTAGTAAGTATTAATTTCCAGCAGTGGCAATACAAGAGCCTGTTTAGGTAGAGAGCACAAACCTTGTTGCTCTCTGCAGTGCATTTCCCTTCTGCGTTTTCCAGCATCCACAGTTGCTGCATTAGTTGTATATCCCTTGCCAGTAACTTACTACCTTCTCACAGATCTGTTGTCCATACATTCGTTTAATCTCTTTTTGCATGTTCTGGATCTCTCTGCCACCACAAACACCTGTGGCAAGACGTTCTGAAATTTACTACTTGCTGCAAAGAAACCATTCTCTTCTATCTGTTCAGAGTTATCTCCTAAGTTTCATTGAATGCAACCTATTTTAGTATTCTGGGATTTTGTGAACAGTAGTTACACATTCAGCCTTTGTGATTTTGTAAATATGTTTGAAGCTAGATACATGCATAGGTTTTGCAGAGTTTTAAGATCAGTCCCTGGAAGAAAAATTTCATTGTGTTTTTCGTTGATATTACTTTAATGAATGGCAGTGCATAACTGTAATTGTCAAAAAGTCTGAGTCAGATAAATGTTTAAGTTCATCCCAAAACTTTCTCCTTAGTACTTAAAGAGCTATCAGTCTACTTCACACATATCAAAAGATAAATTACAGCAAAACAGTTCATCTCTGGTACATCAATGTTTACTTTTACTTGCAAACCCTTTTACAGTAGAAGCAAAATTATTCTGTGTTCTTTAGCCCAAGAGGACACAAATTAACTGTCCGTATCACTTTTACTGGGATTTGAGTGTAATGGATTCGTTAAGACACTATAATGCAATAACCAGAAGGTACTCTCACACATAAGTGGAGTGTTGGGTAGCATCCATGTAGCGATTTGGTGTACATGGTCTCATTGATAAACAACAGGTATCTCTCAAACGTTTTCAGTAGCTCAAAAGGCCACCTCAAGATTACCAAGAACTGTCCTGGACAATGATCTATCCTTTCCTAATCATAGGAGGTCTCTTCAGAGGAGGTTGATAGGACTGCAAGCAGAAGCGTCAACTAACTACTCCTTGAAAAATACGCCTTCATTCTACCTGGATTTCAGTTTAATATATTTCAGGAGTATTGAGCTTGCTTTGTATTCTCATACCACTTCCCTACTACTTATACATTGATCTATATTATACAGTTTCATTTTTTACATGACAAATGAAAAAGACACATCAGTATTGTTTGTAGAGCTATTTGTAACTGTGCAAAGATATAGATTGGTTCTTTTTACCTTTATTATATCTTTATGGAATAGTGAGTTGATTATTAGATCATAATTGCCAACTTCCATCTCTGTGACTAAATTCCCTACATAATTATAGATAAATACTAGCTTAATAGACCCAAACAAGTCATGGCTGTACTCACGCATAGTGCTACAACTGCCATTCCACAGTCTCCCACTTCTTGTTATCATAACAATTGCTATTGATTTATTGAGCTTTTTCATAGCCAATGGTTAGCCTCCTAAACCATGCCTACAAAAATTGTGTACACCCACACATGAACAGAAAGAGAGGTTACTGAAACAAAAATCTAGTGATGAAATAAACAATTTAACAATTTTTTCTCTGTATGAATACATTTTTCTAAGGCTGGTACTAATGTCGTACTGTACTTATCAGTGTTTAAAATGCAGCCTCAGCAGTTCTCAAGTGTTTGTTATAAACTCACTTCTGTTATTTTCTTCAAAAATGACTCAAAAATTATTTACTATTATCAGTCAGGATAATTTAAAAAATAAATGTGATATTTATTTTCAGTATTCAAACATACTTACAACCTCTGGCTTTAAATCTGAGGGTACATTTTTTTTTAAATTTGAGTGGCGAACAAATCTTTCATTTCTTGTTAGATGTTTTAGAAGATTAAAACAGAATTTTGCAGCCTTTCATACAAAGCTTAACAAAATAAGGCACTGAGTACTAGAAGGAAATATTTGCAAAATTATATGTTTGCAACAAGAAGTGTTTCTCTTAAACAGCAACAAAACAAGCAATGATATTGGCATTTAAAAAGTATCAATATTTACTGCAGCACCAAATTTAACTTGATTTCTCTCTCTTTAAATATTTACTATAATAAATATGGGACACTGCAAAATAACATGGGGTAATCAGGTTCTCTTCAGTGATGAATACAGGTATTTTAAGGATGACCACTAAACATGCAACATGCTGCTATTCTAACTCCTCTTAATATAAAAGAGGTTGTATTGCTTATAATCTTAGTGGAAGACATCAATAGAAAGCACATGAAAAAATAGAATGATTAGAAGACATCCTTTTAGTCTGACCGTAAAGTAACTTTACTGAGGCAAGGTAGGGAAGTTTGCAACAATATCTACACCCTGTCTATTATTTAAACAAATATTATTTCAGACTCCAGCACTTCAACACAACCATTCTAATATGAAAACATCACACAATGTAGCACTGAAGTGGTGTCTTATCAATCTGGTACAAAACTCGGTAACTCTTCCATTTCTGAATTCTCAGAAATCTCAGATGTCCATTTAGAGCATTATTGCATATTTCAAATCAGTTTAATCACCCTGCCGCAGATACCTAAAGGCCTAACCCTTTATTACCCTCAAAGAGTGAATTAAAAAAATCAAGAAATCTGATCAGTCACCCTACTATCACTACCATCAGCAAATCTACAACTCAGAGAATTTTTATTGCTGTCAAAGAAAGCAAACAAACTAGAAAACCTAAAAACTCTTTGAAACAAATAGTTATTGAAGAAAACGTTAATTTATATCACACATACTTTTAATGATTATTTTTTCCTGGAAGATACATACTGAGTATACTCTTATGTCATTACATAAAACTAAATATATATGCTGCTCAACATGGCTAAGTTAGAGTAGCTATAAGAACTTGATAATTTTTTAAAAAGATGCACAAACTGTTGTATTGTGTTTACATGCCAAGGTGTTGGCAGAGAAGAACTGTTATGAACTGTCCACAACACCCATTCCCTATCCCACCTCCACCACTTGGAGTAGGGGCGGAGGAGGTAGAAGAGCTGGGAATGAAGGAGTGAAGTTGAGCCTGGGAAGAAAGAGGTGGGATGTGGAAGGCATTTTTAGTTTTGTCTTTATTCCCCACCACCCAAGTCTATTTTTAATTAACAATAAATTAGATTCATTTTCCCCAAGTCAAGTGTGTTTTGCCCATGACAGTAATTAGTAAATGATTTTCCTGTGTTTATCTTGACTTATGAGCTTTTCCATCTTATTTTCTCCCCCCTGTCCTGTTGAGGAGGGGGAGTGAGAGAGTATCTGGGTGGGCATCTGTCAGCCAGTCAAGGTTAACCCACTGCAACCACTCAGATTATTTCCATGTGAACGACTTATTATGGCTTCCAAATACAACAGTGATACACAACCACATGGTGTTGCAAGCTCTGTGAGGAGCTACGTAGTTATAACTCTTGCTGCTTAAGTTCCTTCCCTTTATGTATTTCATTCTAATGCCTTGCATAAAATGGGAATCAAATTCTGGGGACTCTATAACAATGCCTTGATCATTTTCATCGACTTTTCTCAAATTAAGAAATTAAATTTTCTGTGTTGCACTAAAACAGTAGAGTTGTGACTTGTTAGATCTATTTAAAAGATTTAATACAAGATCTTGCAATTTCATATGGTAGCTTTTTCAGATTTCTACAATGACATCATGCAATCTGATTTGATTTTAGTTCATTAAACTAAAAGAGCTTTGCTTCTGCTTCAGATGCTTGAATTTTCTTTTGTGTTTTCTTAATTCAGTAGTGATCCTGTCATCTTTTTCACATTCAGCGTTGACACACTCATTGAAAACTGAAGCAAGATGTTAATTTAATTTGAGGGACAGGTTTAGATTATTTTTTTCAATATAAATTCAGTACCACTGCTCTCTTCTTTTCTCTTTTAATTCAAATGCCTAAATAACCGTTTATTCTTTTTTGTTTTATTTCCTATGCAAGATACAACTCTGCTTACATAGGACAGATTTTATGTTAAACCTGTGTAACCTGAAGTTTAAACTCTCCTCTTATTTCATTCCTTGTTCATTCTTTATTTTCTTATAATGGCAATCTTGAGATGACCAACGTCCAGTTAGGTCCAGACCTATCTCCTTGCTTTTCCTTCCCTTGCTTATGACTCAGACTTAGCATGTCCAAGTAGTTTATGCATATTCTGAGTCTGTCAGAGAATCCTTCTTCAGAAAGTCCCTATTTTTCTCTATGAAGACAGCTTTGAGGGAAAGCAGGACATGAAATCTGCCACTTCCATAAGTGTTTCCATTGGCTGCTATCTCTCTCTCGAAAAAAAGGGTGCAAATGTAGGACAAGCTAAGACTAATGTTTAGCTGCAACGAATAAGCAATACTGTTACTATTAATATCCTGAGGGTAGAAAGCTCAAGACTCCTCCATATCCTAAAGAACTTCAAATAAACCACCTACTTATTTGCAATGCAAATGGAAGAAAATTTGTTTAGAACATTTACAACATTAATGTTATATCTTGGATACCTCAGGAACTGACAGACAGGTAACAATTGATAAGATAATTCCTGACTTGATTTGCAAAATGATGAGCTGTGTCATAACACATCTGGTTTATATCACTTTCAAAATTTTGTGCAGAACTTGAGTCCCCATGTCCCAAGTAGTTTGCGAGGTGCTTTTTATCATGTTTAGTTTGGAATATGAGCAGATTAGGACTCTTGTTTCATGCATTATAAAAGTACTTTTAATATATATATGTATAAAGATACATTTATAAATGTATCATTATAACCTGCATTATGGTGGTGTGTCTACAAATCAGAATGCAGTCACCTGCTTGAAGAAAAGAAAGAATTTAGGAAAATGAAGTAGTATTAGGATTTTTAGGCAGCTTAGCAACTCAAATATTAAGGGCAAAAATCCTTTCAAATTTAGGAACACAGGTCTGGGAGGGATCACTGAGATCATCAATTTCAGGCCTCTGGTATTCCAGGAAGCCACATCATATAATCTTTTTCATAACCTTATTAAACTCCATTTAAAATGCGGTTCGTTATTTTTGTCACCACTACTGTTCCAGGACCTCACTGCATTGACAGTTAGAAACTTTACTGATTGCAGCTACTGAGTGTAGCTGAACACTGGACAGCGAGGCACAGAGAAAAAGTTCCTTTTTATTTCTCTCCAAAGCTCTAAATAATGTCAGAGTTCAGTGGGACTGGGTATGATGAATGTTGAGCAGGCAGAACCCAAAAATCAAATATGGCACAGCAAATCTTAGCTTCATACTTCTGAGAAGAAAATTAAAAAGTGATACTTACAAGAACCTAGCATTTTCTGAACTTTACAAATACACTGTTAATTAATCGAATTTTGAGTATAAAACTGTTTTTTTTTAGGTTTAAACCTCCACACTCAGACAGCATTACTGATGAAGCCAGAATTACCACAAAATTTCTTTCCTGATCAGAACAATTAACATGCACAAAACTTCTTTTGCGTGACTTAATCGGATTATTGAAAACGAAGGTTCTCTCAGAAAAGTAAGTCTGAGTTTTTCTTGATACTGATGGAATAAGTGAAGGACCTTATCTCCAAGTTTTCTCCAGGCTCCTTCTTCTATGGAAGGGTTCAAGGGTGTAGTATTAGAAATTATATCCTATCAACTGGTCAAACAGATAAGACGACATTTTTATTTTTATCAGCAAACCCCTTATTGCTCATGAAAGAATATATCTTTCAGCACAGTTCCTCTACCACACTATTGTTCAGGTTACCAAGCTGTGTGTATATTCCTTGTCTGTTTGCCCCCCAGGACATCCTTGAAAATGAGACATGTTGTTTTAAGGCCGCAAGGGTTTTATCCGTGTGTAAAAAATTAAATAAAATAAATTCAGAACAAATACAGCATTAATATTTTATACATATATTGCTTTAATATTGCATCAGTAGCAAATTAGAATCCAAGCCTAGATTTTCATGTTTTGAATATTAACTGCTGAAGTTTCGTCAGTAGCCTTAGGAGGGTTTGTTGGATCTTAACGAATCGTGACGGAAATTATGGTTGGTGTTCACACGAAGTGTGAAGTGTCTATTTGAAAACTGCACTAAAGTGATGTCAGAGAAGGAAACTGTCTGCCTGATCCCTAATCAACAACAGGAAAAGCAGGCCTGGTACCGCATGCTTACTAAATATCCCCATACTTTTTTCAGAGTGCAAAAAATAGAAGTACTGGGATGCATTAGGCACACCCTTGAATGATCATTACCCCGAGGGGAACAGAGATATGCCTATCTCACATAGAATCTCCACTGTTTGATATAATATTGCCTTATGTATATTGGCCAGGTCTTGCAATATATTTATCATACAAGTAATCTACACTCCTTCAAGTATTCTCATTAAATGCACTAGGACAAGTTTAGTGAATAATAATTTGCATTTAGGAACATTTGCAGGAGGATATAGTCAAATCTATAAATTCTGATTTGTATCTCTTGTCCAAGATATCAGTCCAGCAAAACTTTCAGGGACCATTCTTGGTCCTACAACATGGAAAAAACTCCAGTTAATTAGTTCGTACATATTGATGGCTGAAAACCAATATTTGCAAGAGTTTTGTTATACAATTTGAAACAAAATAGCAGCATAAATGACAACATTTTTTAGAGCAATAAAAAGCTGGAAAAACATATTATTTAAAATTTTACAGAACATCTGAACTCCAATCTTGTAATTTTTCATAAACATAAAGAGCCATGTTAACAAAGCCTTTGGCTCCAACTGAAGGTTATGCCGGATAATTTTTTCCAGTATAAGAACTCTATATCTTAGTAGGAATGAGATGAAAGAAATGTATTTAAAATGGTTAAACCTGGGCCGACCTTTAAATTTTTGGGGAAAAATGTGGAAAATTTAATTAGAAAAATAATTACTGAAAGTTGCAATCGATGCAATTGTAGAAATGATCAGAGTGGCTGTGGTAATAGTCTGGGACAATTTAGGAACACGGGCAAGGTAGAGTACGCTGTAGTTACAAAGGGGGAGAAGTCACCCAAAAGAAAATAGGCTGCCCCATTTTGAGCGTGTCTTCTGCACATTTTTCAGTAGTTTTTCCGGTCCTTAAAATATAACGTTCTGGTCTGTATTTAATATCTTGTTTTCATTGGGCACACTGTTGAATTATCCCTAGCAGTTGTTCTCTGCCTGTCTCCAGAGATCAGGGACTGAACCATGACTCAGAGAGTCACAATATAGTCCCTGATTACCCCTTGCTCCAGGAAGAAAATAAACTGCATTAGCCTTTTACCTGGTACAGATGATTTCTTCTCTGTGCACCAGCCAGGCTGTGCTGGTCAGTATGTCGGGGCAAGGGTCATAGCCAGACATTACTCACTCCCCATGCATCTGCAAAGGAGTGGGAATAGCTGCCTTGTAGAGGCCATTCACCCTTTTGTAATGCAATCTGCACTCAGGGTAAATTGCACTGTGTAAGAGGGCACTTTAAGCTTCCCTCTAGGAGAGAGTTGTATATGACTAACTCTATTCTTGTCCTGAATCTATAGTATGTGTTTAGGCAAATGACTGAAGCGTCAAAGCTGCTTATATTGATCTTTAATCCCTGATCTACTGCAGTAGAAAACATGATATAACCGCCCACGTTTCCTAGAGAGCCGTCTTTGCAGTGTGAGGCCAGTGGAGGTACAGTGTTTAGCACCTCACAAGGTTTAGTCCATGTATGAACCACTGTGGGGGCTGCTAGCAATGATCTGACTGCCCGTTCTCCCTATATTTATTTTAAATGCACTGTTTCTTGTGGTCGGCATATTCTTGTTTGTTTATTAGAAAATTAGGTTCACTAAGGAAAAAAAAGCTTCTAGATCATGAGGATCATCACCTATAAGCAGGCTAGCAAGAGAAGCATGTGGAAAAGGCACTCTATTTGCCCCTTTTACTTTTCCATGCACAAATCAAGAGCACTTTTAAAGCAGAAAAGAACATACTATCTATCTTTTTCAGTTCTGCAACATGAAAGGGAATTGGAGACCCAGTTGTTGACCAGTTCAAGTTGTGCCCTTTTGGCAGATTGCCTCTTGCTCCAGGAAAGTGTAAAACTGGAGAGTGAAAATTCAAGGAAAGTGAAAAAAATCATGCACTATGTCAGAATCCATTATTTCTTTGAAGTTCAGTTTGTTGTCTGCTGTCATGGGACTGCCTTCAAAGAGTGCATGGAATATTTAAAAAACAAAGTGAGAAAGCAGGCAGCACTTTCCTGTTACTGTCTGCAGATATTTTGACACTCCAAACAATCATTGTGGGTTTTCCAGGTGCTTGATGTTACATAATTTGTCATGATGTCTGCTATGAGTGCCCCTGGACTTCATGTCTTACTATCCTCCACTCTCTTTTTGTGGCACTTAAGTGGGAATGGGTGTCATCAAGGAGGTATACAGTGCCAATAATTCAGTATTTTCACAAAGAGGGGTTTTCTCTGGAAAGAATGACGTTCATTCACTCTAATAAACAAATGAAGGCAAGTTTGTCTGAGAAGACTTTTACTGAACAAGCACAATCACCTTCGAAAGAGGACTTCAAGCAAAATAAGAAAATTTTGAGAGTATATGTATTTATTTTTGCTAACTGTATCAATCACAGTGCTATGTTCTTTGTCAGAAGACTGATACTGTGTGATGAAAAGGATTTTTTAAATGCTTTCAGATGATCAAGTTACTGGGAGAATACTGAGGTCGGTTGTACATATACAAAAAGGAATAATATAATGATACAGAAAGGAAAAATATGGAGAACCAAATGTATTTAATAGAGAGGGAAAGAAGAACCTCCTTTAAAAAAAAAGAAAATGAAAAGAAAAAGATGAGCTATACATGGTTCTAGTAGATAGTCCAGGTTTGACCATTTCTCATGCAAATATCTCTTATTGCCGTCAGAAGGAGATTTTTGACTCAGTAACTAACAACAGAAAGATAAGGTATTCAGAAGCAATGTCATGTATATTCCATTTTCTACTCCTGCTTTGAGAATGTTAGAACCTTATGGTATGTGGAAGATCTCACTCTAAAATAAACAGTGATAGATCCCTGCCTGGAGGAAATTATAATCTAAATTAGTCATAGTAAGAAAGTAAACGTCATGGAAAGCATACTACTTCTGACTCCAGAAGAATCTAAAACTCTCTAGCTGTGCCTTTGCTCAGCCTGCATCTCCCTCTATGCTGACATTGTGATGCAATGCACGCCGAGGAAGCACAGCTGAAGCTGCTGGGCACCTGCAGGAGATACCAGAAGGGACTTAGTCACTCTGAAGTTCATTCTTCAGCTTAGCAGATGTTTTAAATTACACAAACAAGGGTACTTGTCCAAAAAGTAGCAGTCCTGAATTTTAGCCCGTCCTATGTGCACAGACATGACCAAGGGAGCAGGAGCCAGAATGCAGGACTTCCAAGTCAGAGCATTGCAAGGGGACAAAATTGTGTAATGCTTATGTCTATCACAGATGTGCTGTGAGATCAGCTGTTTTGTGCCTTGTGCTTACTATTGTCTGTCTACAGACACCTCCTGAAGAAGCAGCCTCTTGTTGACAGTAAATGAAGTCATCTCTACTCTTGTGTTCGAACATCTGTATTTTAGGCCTTAGGCTAGATAAACTAAGTAGATAAAGTTTGTATTTAGCTGTCTATAGGTTTGCCAAGTTTCAGGGTTTCCCTTAATAACTCTTTGCTACCCCACCTCACAGCAGAGAAGTCTTTGAATTTTAAATAATGTGAAAAGTCCACTACCATTTCCTCACCACTTCAGAAGAGCTAGGTCTCTGTTGCTATGGAAATTGGAATCAAAACCAATGATTCAATGGGAAGACTCTGAGATAGTGTTTGTCCTGGAGTCAATACTGCAAGTGTGACTGTATTTATATGAAACCTCTTGACTTTAAAAGGAGGAATTACTGGTTCATGAACAAATTATAAATCCCACAAGGGTTACATATTTACCTAATGCCCATTTTTTTCTACTGCTTGTTCCACCACTAAAATCATAACCTTGATTATAACCTCAGTAATTTCTATAATAACCACTTGTGATGTAATAAACAGAGGATTAGGACATTGGGTAGGGAGTAATCAGTAGGAAACTACAAAAGACTCTGGTTTTGCTGATGTTTCTTTTAACAAAAGAGCAAAGTGGCAAGAAAAGAGAAAATAAATAAAAGATAAGGAGAATTATCTGTAAATAAAACGCTTTGCTAAAATTTTCCCCGAGGTTCTAATCTTCTTTAGTGTGACCCAGACAACATCAGAAGAGCTTCAGCATTTTGAAGGGAGAAACCTATTTCACACCTCTGCTAATCTTAGAGAGTTTCCTCAAAGTCCCTATACAGAATTAACATAACGCTTTGGGCCTGAATTCTGCATCTTGCAAAGTTAATGAAATCAATGGGACATGTGTGAATGGATCTGTTCGCAAGGTCCTGGCTTTAAATTAACATCTAGACCCCATTTGTTTCCTGATGGCTTCTTAATGGACATCACGGGCTGTGAAAATAAGCATAGGAATGGAAGTCATAGGAACTTAAGACTGTGGGATGGTTTGGCCAGTGAGACCAATCCCCCTCAACTACATTATAAATGTGTAGCTTGTGAAGCACCTATGACATATTTCCCATTTTTTCTTGGAAAAAAATATCAAACTTATTATAAAGAAATCCTATGTTTTAGTCCTGGCTCTAATCAATGTTATGCTGGTGTTTCACTTTGGTGTGAACAGATTCTAACCAGGTATCACACACCTGCTGCTATAAATTCCCACTGCACTAACATATAAAATTGGTTTCTTTATTTGTGGGAGACATGCAGTAAAAGAGAGACTGTTGTCCCAATTTAATGTTTTCCTGTCTTTGCAGACCTGCACCTATCAGATCAAAAAAGACAATATAAGTATTTCCTTTCTGTCATTTAATTTTCCCTGTTATACACAGTTGTTTTTTAGAAGAGGCGTTTTCTTTAATATTTGGAAATACAAGCCCCAAAGAAATAAAATATAATGGCTATAACTGAAATATACTATCTTCCAACTGATGAAGCAACATTCCTAATAATTTGCTGTAAAATATACATAATAAAATCAGACAACGAGAACAGAATATTTAAAATGTGTGACTAATCTAATTCATTAAGTGACGCACATTTGATATTTTGAGTTGGCTGGCAATATGCAAACACACTCTGTAGTTGTCTATCCTGAGTTATGTGCATATACTCTGCTATATTAAAGCCAATAAGCAATCCAATAGAATTTTCCCAGTCATTATGACACACATTTTTTGAACCTGCTACGTTCAAAGTGATAGAACTAATGATAGAACAAGTACAGAAGCTCAGTAAATCACTTATCTTGCCCTATAGTTGCCATCGTTCCTCTTTCCTTACTTTAATGGAGGCACATTGTCTAAGAAAACATGCGGCAGAAGGATATTTTCTATGTACTGTCAGTCCTAAATTACATCTCTGTGAAAGTAGCACTAGTCACGTCATGCCATTTTACTAAGACAAGGACTCACAAGTGCACTGCCCACAGCAGAATCACATTTCACCTGTCCTTCTGCGGCCTGCACTACATTGACAGGATCTGTGACAAGAAACTGAACAGATTTGTTGTTCTCAGGTTGACGGGCTTATATTTGTAGCAGTCCCACCTTCTGTTGGCAACAGGCTCTGCCATAGATGTGGCTATGGGAGAACACCATTATTCTCTGGTACCTTAAGATCATGTTACTCAGGTAATCTTCTTGTCTTTCTTCTCCTGAACTCTTGGGAAGGTTCCAGGAAAAGTAAGAGGTGCTGAATTACTATTTTTGTTATTGTACAGAACTGAAACCCAACTCCAAACGTCCTTCATTATCTCCTCAAGCCTTCAAGCCTAATTGACAGCAAGTCTTTATATCTTGATTTGTTCCCATTAGAAGTCCTTGTGTCCTTGAATAAACAGGTAAGGTAATAACTTTAATTACTGCTATAATTAGGTGTATCTGAAGCACCTGTGCTTTGGCATGAGAAAAAAGGCCTAAAATTGAACTTTCCTTTCTGCAACTTTGATATGTATTTTTTCTTAATACCATTCATTTAGCGGGTAAAGGCACCCAAAGTAGACATGGCAGCTTAAGTTTAAGAGGTAGAAAAAAAATATTTTATTTTTTTGTTTGGATTGCTGTTGTATGAACTTATTTATTACTATAACAAAGTGGGAAGAAATCTTCAAGGAAAAGGCAATAAAATGTATGGAACATCTTTAAAAGGCGATAGCCTTTTTGTACTAAAAGTCATTAAAGAAGCCAAACAAAAATAATTGAATCATCAATACAATAACACAGCAGGGTACTTCATAGGGCATGGTGTCTTCTGCATTTGTTTTGTTCCTGTTAGCAAGACCCTATACTATGTTAAGTATATGCTAAGAAAAAGCAGAAATCATATATATATGTATAAAATTATGTGTGTGATGTACATTGCATGAGTATGGCTACAATTTGGCTTGCAACCCGTAAGTTTAGCACTATTATTTTCCATTTCAACTGGTGATGAAAAGCAAAATAAAACTCCCTTTTTAAACTGTGTATGAACAAACTTAAATTTTAAAAAGGAACAGAGAAACATAGAAAACAAGAGTAAACAGCTCATTTTTGACTGAAACTTTAGATCCCTTTGAAATAATTTTCAAATGCTAATTGAAGTAGATATCCTGAGAATGTATAGTCAGTATCCATACCATCTTCACATCAAAAAACAAGAAAAGCAGGCAATTAATTCATAGTCACAGACAGAAAGGTGCATTTCAATAATGTTAGGAAATCCTGCTTTTAAGGAAAGCAATGAAATTCAAGGTTGAGTATTTATCTTAATTAATGTATCTCAGTATTTGGCACCCAAGGAAAATGAGACTGATTTTTGGAACTGCAGAGTAGATTCAGTATCCAGGAGACTTTATGTACTCCATGTGCATCTACATAGACTCTGGAACTATATTTTAGGAGTCCAGCTTTGAAAATTTGGGTATTGTTTGGAACCTTCTTGTTTTCTTTTTATTGAATTCTAACTGGTGGAGTTAATTGAAACAGCTTGGCCACAACACGTCAAAAAATCACACCACACTGAAAGGGTTGGGAATGCTAAAATCAGAGACATTTTTCAATGAGAATTTTCTTTAAATAACATTATAGTCATGTTCACTGTTGCATTGAAATACGGTTTCTGAGAAACAATTGAAGTACTTCAAAGGTTGAAATTGAAGTGAAAATTTATTAATATTTGCAGTTTTGTTTCAATTCTGAAACTGAAAAAGAATTTTTAAAGAGGTTTGGAGACACGTGTTACTATGGGAGCTGGTAGAAGTGCCCACCAAGCCACTTTCCATCATTTGTCAGCAGTTCTGGCTAACTGGGGAGGTCCCAGTTGACTGGAAGCTAGCAAATGTGACACACAGCTACAGGAAGGGCCAGATGGAGCATCTGGGAAATTACAGCCTGTCAGTCTGACCTCAGTGCTGGGGAAGGTTATGGAGCAGATTATCTGGAATGCCACCACGTGGCACATCCAAGACAACTAGGCATTCAGTCCTAGTCGGCATGGGTTTATGAAAGTCAGGTCCTGCTTGACTAACTTGATCTCCTTCTGAGACAAGGTAACCTGCTTAGTGGACAAGGGAAAGGCTGTGGATGTGGTCTACCTAGACTTTAGTACAGCTTTTGACACCGTTCCCCACAGCATTGTCCTGGGTAAACTGGCTGTCCATGGCTTGGATGTACATACTCTTTCCTGGATTAAAAACTGTTTGGATAGCCAGGCCCAAAGAGTGGTGGTGAGCGGAGTTAAATCCAGTTGTTGGCCAGTCGCAAGTGGTGTTCCCCTGGACTCAATATTGGAGCCAGTTCTGCTTAATAACTTTGCCAATGATCTGGATGAGGGGATCAAGTGCACCTTCGGTAAGTTTGCGGATGACACCAAGTTGGGTGGGAGTGTTGATCTGCTTGAGGATAGAAGGCGCTACAGAGGGATCTGGACAGACTGGATCAATGGGCCGAGGCCAATGGTATGAGATTCAACAAAGTTAAGTACCGGATCCTGCACTTGGGTCACAACAACCCCATGCAATGCTACAGGTTTTCTCCTTTCTGTTGTGGACAGCAACATTGGAAAAAACGGGTGGGTCCAGTCTATTGATACATGGCTCCATGGCTGGTGTCACTGCACAATTTGGGGTTTTTCGATAATGGTATGGCCTACATAGTACCAGGCTTGCTGGCATCAGATGATATTCAGCTTTCTGGAAGGGGGAAGAAGGCTTTTGCTCACAAGTTAGAGGGGCTTTAAATTAGGCTCAAAGGTGGAGGGGGATCATATCAGGCTTGCTCATGATAAGCTGTGGGCTGACACATCAAGGTCAGAGGGACGGGGCGCTAAGCTAGAATCATAGAATCATAGAATGGTTTAGGTTGGAAGGGACCTTGAAGATCATCGAGTTCCAACCCCCCTACCATAGGCAGGGATACCTCTCACTAGACCAGGTTGCCCAAGGCCACGTCCAGTCTGGCCTTGAACACCTCCAGGGACGGGGCTTCAACAACTTCTCTGGGCAACCTGTTCCAGTGCCTCACCACCCTTAAAGTGAAAAACTTTTTCCTAATGTTTAATCTAAACCTGCCCTCTTCCAGCTTAAAGACGTTCCCCCTTGTCCTATCACTACATGCCCTAGTAAAAAGTCCTTCCCCAGCTCTCCTGTAGGCCCCCTTTAGGTACTGAAAGGCCGCAATAAGATCTCCCCGGAGCCTTCTCTTCTCCAGGCTGAACAGCCCCAACTCTTTCAGCCTCTCCTCATAGGAGAGGTGCTCCAGCCCTCTGATCATCCTCGTGGCTCTCCTCTGGACGCGCTCCAGCAGGTCCATGTCCTTCTTATGTTGGGGACTCCACAGCTGGATGCAGTACTCCAGGTGGGGTCTCACGAGAGCAGAGTAGAGGGGCAGAATCACCTCCCTTGACCTGCTGGCCACACTTCTTTTGATGCAGCCCAGGATACGGTTGGCCTTCTGGGCTGCGATCACACATTGCTTGCTCATGTCGAGCTTCTCATCAATCATCACCCCCAGGTCCTTCTCCACAGGGCTGCTCTCCAGCCATTCTCCGCCCAGCCTGTATTTGTGCTTGGGATTGCCCCGACCCAGATGTAGGACCTTGCTCCGTTTTCCCAATCCTCTCCTTTGCAATCTGCGTCTTGGGCAGTACGGCTGCTGTCCTTGTCTGTGAAGACTGAGGCAAAAAAGTCATTGAGTACCTCAGCTCTGTCTCTGTCCCGGGTAACCAGTTCTTGCGTATCCTTCCGGAGAGGGCCTACATTTTCCCTAGTCTTTCTTTTCTCACTGATATACCTATAGAAGGATTTTTTGTTTGTCTTAATGTCCCTGGCCAGATTTAGTTCTAGCTGGGCTTTAGCTTGTCTAACCCGCTCTTTAGCTGCTCGAACGATTCCTCTGCAATCCTCCCAGGCTACCCGCCCCTGCCTCCACTTTTTCTTTTGGTCACTTCCAGGAGCTCCTTGTTCATCCACGCAGGCCTCCTGGCTTTTCTGCCTGCCTTCCTCTTTGTAGGAATGCATTGCTCCTGTGCTTGGAGGAGGTGGTCCTTGAATATTAACCAACTTTCTTGGAGCCCTCTTCCTTCCAGCGCTTCATCCCACGGCACCATACCAAGCAGATTCTTCAAGAGGCCAAAGTCGGCTCTCCTGAAGTCCAGGGTCATCAGCCTGCTGCGCACCTTCTTCATTGCCTTGAGGATTTCAAACTCAATCATTTTGTGGTCACTACAGCCAAGGCTACCCTTGAGTTTGACCCTGTCAACCAGCCCCTCCTTGTTGGTAAGAACAAGGTCCAGCATGGCTACTCTCCTCGTCGGCTCCTCAACCACTTGGAGAAGGAAGTTGTCCTCAATGCAATCCAGGAACCTCCTGGATTGCCTCTGCCTGGCTGTGTTATCCTTCCAACTGATGTCAGGGTGGTTGAAGTCACCCATGAGAACCAAGATCTGTAAATGTGATGCTGCCCCTATCTGTCTATAGAGGGCTCCATCCACTTGGTCTTCTTGGTCGGGTGGCCTGTAGCATACCCCCACTGTAATGTCCCCTGCTCCCGA
Organism: Pluvialis apricaria; assembly: GCA_017639485.1. Taxonomy (NCBI): domain Eukaryota; kingdom Metazoa; phylum Chordata; class Aves; order Charadriiformes; family Charadriidae; genus Pluvialis; species Pluvialis apricaria. Next base: position 136,303,916 of record CM030008.1, on the reverse strand, counting down.
TTTCCCTGTAATCTTGACCCATAGGCTCTCAGTTGGCTCGGTATCCTCCCCTAGGAGGCCCCTCAGCCTGTTGCTCTGAGACATGTTTCCTGCACTGAAGCACACTTGAAGTATGACAGAGATGAGCCAGGGGCACCTGAGGTAATAGGAAACAAGAGGGAAACACCAGTGAAATACCTCAAAGGAATTGAGGTGTTACTCGAAGAAGGTGACATGGCCAACAACACAGCTGAAGTGCCTCTATACCAATGCATGCAGCATGGTCAACAAACAGGAGGAATTGGAGGCCACTGCAGTGCTAGAAAGCTACGACCTAGTTGTCATTACTGAAACTTGGTGGGGTGAATCCCCTGGATGGAGTGTGGCTATCAATGGCTGTAGGCTGTTCAGAAGGGACAGGTGAGGAAGAAAGGTAGAAGCATTGCCCTCTACATCAAGAAATGGATAGAGTGTGAAAAGCTGTCTCTGAAGAACAGCCACAAGCAAGTTAAAAGTCTATGGGTAAGAATTAGAGACCAAGACAACAAAGGAAACCTTGTGGTTGGTGTCTGATCAAGGGGAGCCTATTGACAAAAGCTTCTTACTTCAGCTACAAGAGGCATTGTGCTTGCAGGGTCTCATCCTGCTGGGGAACTTCAGCCACTCCAACATCTGCTGGAAAAATAGCACGGTGAGCTGTAGGCAATCCAGAAGGCTCCTGGAGTCCATTGAGGATAACTTCTTAAGCCAGGTAATAGACAGCCCTACCCCTGGGTATGCGATACTGGACCTGATGGTCACCAATGCTAGTGAACTCATTGGTGATGTCAAGATTGGAGGCAGCCTGGGCTGCAGTGATTATGCACTGGTGGAGTTTGCAGTCCTGAAGGATGTAGGTCAGGGGAAGAGTCAAGTCAGGACCCTGAATTTCAGGAAAGCAAACATCCAGCTCTTCAAGGAGTTAGTCAATACGACCCCCTGGGAAACTGTCCTCAGGGACAAGGGAGCAGAACAGAGCAGGCAGATCTTTAAGGACACTTACCACAGAGTGCAAGAGCTCTCGATCCCCAGATGTAAGAAATCAGTAAAGGAAGGCAAGAGACTGGCATGGCTGAGTCAAGACCTGCTGGTCAAACTAAAGGGCAAGAAGGAAATGCACAGGCAGTGGAAGCAGGGACACGTATGTGGGGAAGATTATAGGGACACTGCCCGGTTGTGTAGGGATGGAGTCAGGAAGGCCAAGACACAGCTGGATCTGAACTTGGCAAGGGATGCAAAGAATAATAATATGGGCCGCTACAGGTATGTCAGCCAGAAAAGGAAAGTCAAAGAAAGCGTACCCCTCCTGATGCACAGGACTGGCAAACTGATAACAACACATGAGGAGAAGGCTGAGGTACTCAACAACTTTTTTGCCTCAGTCCTCACTGTCAACGTCTTTTCCTACACCTCTCGAGTGGATGGACCACAAGGCAGGAAGTGGGGGAGCAAAGTTCCTCCCACTGTAAGAGAAGATCAGGTTCATGACCGCCTGAGGAACGTGAACATACAGAAGTTTATGGGACCTGATGAGATGCATCCCTGAGTCGTGAGGGAATTGGCTGGTGTAGTTGTCAAACCACTCCCCATGATATTTGAGAACTCATGGCATTCAGGTGTAGTCCCCGGTGACTGGAAAAAGGGAAACATTGCACCCATTTTTAAAAAGGGTAGAAAGGAGGACCCTGGGAACTGCCGACCTGTCAACCTCACCTCTGTACCTGGGAAGATCATGGCACAGATCCTCCTAGAAGCTATGCTAAAGCACATGGAGGAAAGGGAGGTGATTTGAAACAGCCAGCATGGCTTCACCAAGGACAAGTCTTGCCTGCCCAATCTAGCGGCCTCTATGATGGAGTGACTACACCAGTGGACAAGGGAAGAGCTACAGATGTTGTCTATCTGGACTTCTGTAAGGCCTTTGACATGGTCCCCCACAACATCCTTCTCTCTAAATTGGAGAGGTATGGATTTGATGGGTGGACTTTTTGGTGGATGAGGAATTGGTTGGATGGTCGCAGCCAGAGGGTAGTGGTCAACGGCTTAATGTCCAGATGGAATTCAGTGACAAGTAGAGTCCCTCAGGGGTCCATATTGGGACCAGTACTGTTTAATATCTTTATCAGTGACATAGACAGTGAGATCAAGTGCACCCTCAGCAAGTTTGCAGATGACACCAAGCTGAGTGGTGTGGTTGACACACCTGAAGGATGGGATGCCATCCAGAGGGACCTGGACAAGCTCAAGAAGTGGGCCCTTGTGAACGTCATGAGGTTCAACAAGGCCAAGTACAGGGTGCTGCACCTGGGTTGGGGCAACCCCCTGTATCAATACAGGTTGGGGATTGAAGGGATTGAGAGCAGCCTTACCGGAAGTACTTGGGGGTACTGGTGGATGAAAGACTGGACATGAGCCAATAACGTGGGCTCGCAGCCTAGAAGGCCAACCATATCCTGGGCTGCATCAAAAGAAGCATGGCCAGCACATCAAGGGAGGTGATTCTGCCCCAGTACCCGGCACTGGTGAGGCTGCACCTCGAATATTGTGTTCAGTTTTGGGCTCCCCCACTACAAAAAAGACACTGAGGTGCTGAAGCATATCCAGAGAAGGGCAACGAGGCTGGTGAAGGGTCTAGAGCACAAGCCTTATGAGGAGCGTCTGAGGGACCTGGGGTTGTTTAGCCTGGAGAAAAGAAGGCTCAGGGGAGACCTTATTGATCTCTGCCACTACCTGAAAGGAGGTTGTAGTGACGTGGGTGATGGTCTCTTCTCCCAAGGAACAAGTGATAGGTCGAGAAAAAATGACCTCAAGTTGTGCCAGGGGAAGTTTAGATTGGATATCAGGAAAAATTTCTTCACCAAAAGAGTTATCAATCATTGGAACAGGCTTCCCAGGGAAGTGGTGGAATCACCATCCCTGGGGGTATTTAAAAGACGTGTAGATGTGGTGCTGAGGGACATGGTTTAGTGGTGGACTTGGCAGTGCTGGGTTAATGGTAGGACTTTGTGGTCTTACAGGTCTTTTCCAACCTAAATGATTCTATGATTCTATATCTTACATGCACATTATAATCTGTAAGAAATTTGTTGATTTTCAGAAGAAGATGGCTACCTTTGCCCTAAAAATGAAGGCCACTTCTGAGTATCAAGGTGGGCATTCCAAGCCAATATTCACTTTTGAAAATTTTGACCTACATACTTTCCTAACATAAATTTTCATTGGAAGCAGTTAGTCCAGTTACCAGAAAGCTGTCAAGCAGTCAAAAAGAAAGGAAGTGGTCTATGTGACTGTGATTTGGGAGAGGTAAGGCAGACTCTAAATAATCTGTCTATTAAAATATGTTCCACACTATAAAAGATTGAAAACCTACCATAAAACAAGGCACAATAGGGGGATGATATGGGATAACTGACTTGCCATCAACCACACTGTTTTTTTTCTTTAAATAAATATAAGACTTCAGGCTCTAGTGCTGTCCAATATATACTTTCCTTGAGCATTAAATTTCCATAAAATCAGTTACTATGACCTAAAAAATAGCTGATATGTGGGTGAGGAATATTTTCAAAAGAAATTCCTCAGGAATTTTTATTAGATGTCTAGATATATGTAACTGTAAGAGATAGAGACAACCCATTTAAATATCTGAATTTCAAAAAAAGTTCCAGTGTTTAGAAAAGATTTAAAATCTCTTGAGGTTTTAGCAATTCTTTAGTTTCATTCCCTCTCCCTCATACACCTTCATGACTGTGGGAGAGATGTGCTTAGTTCAATTTTAACCATTTAAAAATTCTATTTCTACTTTCAGCTGGTCATCTGAGTTCCATCCATATAAGGACTTCTAAGAGATTTTTGTGGTCCCTGCTGTAGTATGGATGAAGCACCTTCCAAAGACACTCATTTTTCTCCATTTACTGTAGAGGTAGCTTAGATGCCTAAATTCTGCTCAATGACTCATTTTTAGCTGAAGTTAAGTGAAATAAGTTTCAATCTGTCTAAGGACATCTGTAAAAACATATGAAGCATACGTTGGGTTTTCTAAAGAAAGATGTTTGGAAGCTGCAAACAAGACCTCAGAGGAGCTTTTTTCCTTACTCCACCGGGTGAGGAAAACATCATCGTAAAGCATAATACAACTTAAAGTGTTTCTCTTTTTGTAGACCTCCTACTCCAGATATTTCAGTGTTGTCAGGAGATAACAAGGATGCGGAGTACAAATGACATTAGTCTGAAGTAGACCTCTGAATGTTTGCCAGATTTGTGTTCATATTCTTGGCAAACTCTAGCATCTTGAAGGAATTAGAAGGAAGAAAGCCCAAAAAGTAGTGTTGCTGTTGTTTCTTCATTCCTTCCTTCCAAAGGAAGAGATCTGTAGATCAAAATGTGCCAGTTGCTTCCTTTTAATTTTGTTTTATAGCCATTTCCACCTTTATGTTAATTTCTAAACCAGTCAAGAACGCCAACATAAATGAGAATCATCTATTAAGTGATAGAACACCACTTTTTCATGACATAAATGCTGTAAAAGGAGCAGAAAGTAACAGCTGCTGAATTTCTGCAAATAGTCCTGTGTGACTCTAATCACAAAACAATGTATTAAATAGCTTCTATTTTTCTCATGTGGGTGACAAATTAATATGTATCTTTGTAGCAGAGTCAGCTGGCATGACAGTTGCTCTCCATGTAAACTTTGTGCTCAGAAAACATAAGTTATTTCAATTGTGGTAGAAAAGAATCACTAGGCTTGAGACATGCAGGAGGAGCATAGTCTGGTATAGGTTAGATCATTGGTCCAAGACTGTGATACCCAATATTTGGGATTCAGTCTAGGGCATTCCTGTTACTTTTCCAGACCAGGAATATGCTGCCACAACATTTCGGTTCTCAAAGCTTATGCCCTTGTGACTACTGCAAGCAGGGTAAGGCTTTGAGTGAAACAAGCAGACATTCTCTCTTGAATCAATCTTCATTTTCATGCAAATATCCACAGGAATAAAACAAAAGAAAAGATAATACCAACAAAATTGAAACATTAGCAAATAGTTTTCCACAATGAGTAACAGTTTGACACAAAGGATTTCGAGTAAATACCTTCATCTATTTGTTCTGGGGTTTTTAGAGGTGTTAAATATGCTAGTTTAAAAAATGCATTTATTCTTGAAAATGTATTTCAAAGGCTGAAATCTGCTCTATAGTATCTTTGTAATAGCATAAGATGCAAAAGAAAAGTATTGCCCCTAACTTGAAAGATACTATTTTTCATCATTTGGGTCACCAATTTAATAAGATTTAACATTAAGCTTTCTGAATTTTGTGATCCATTGTGAGAGTCTCCTTTTGCAATGAGAGGTAACTCTATCTGGTATTCACAACCCAGCATGACTCCAGCATTTTAGAAAGCAATGACTCCTAATAGCTTAGTTTTTCAACTGCTAGTAGAATACAGGCTAATTGCAACAAAGCCCCTCAGTTTAGTAAAACTTGAATCTCCTGACTGGTCAGACAAATCCATTAGGATTTTATTGGGTCCTAAAAAGAGTTATGTGATTCCCTAGGATCCAATCCTTGTCAATCAGGCATGGTAAATTGGATTCTTGAATAGGGAAATCCCTAAGGGAGAGAAGATGTTATCTAGATCAGATGCAGTGATTTTTCGGCTCTGTGCTCACTAGGTTCTGTTCTCTCTTTAGTGAACCAATAAAACCATAATAAGTATTGATTAACCCATTACTGAGCATTATCCACTGGCTTCTGCCTGACTGTATTTAAACACAACACAGTGCCTCTCTGCTGCCATTGTACAGCTGTTTGCCTTTACATTGGCAGCCTTGGCAAGCTCATGACAGGTTTACTTAGTTTTCAAAACATCTTCAGTCACTTCATGTACATTTCAGAAGCACTATTTTTTAAAAAATGTGTCTTGAAAACAGCTATATTTCCTCTAAAAAGTAGGGAAAGGAAATCATGATAGACATTTTTATATTGTACTCTGTGTTTGAAAATGATTGTGTTTGCCCTTAAAAAAATCAAATACTTTAAAATTAAAATGCTTTACACCATTCACAATCCTGCAGGAGTATTTGTCATTAGAAATGGCACAAGTTGTGGCTTTCTGATAGCTTCTATAATTGTGAGCAATATATGACAGCTATGTAGGTATCTTTCATTTGCACCCACCTGATTTCATTAGCTGTTGAATGTGTCGTAACACTCCAGACAGTGGACTCCAGACTGAAGCTGTGAAATTTTACTGGTGGGTAGGTGTGTAAGATTTGCCTCAAAATGGACTGTCCATGCATGAACTTTAGTTTGTGTTGGAGTCGATCTACAGTACTTTTAAAACTTCTTACTGATCATTAGCTTTTGGGGGAGCTTTCTGAATTTCTTTCTGAGTACTACTCAATACTTGGTTGTACAGAGATAACCTAGATAAATTAACTTTGATTACAGGGGACAAGGTCAGGAGCTGAATGGACGCAGGTCGAACTGAGGCATCACAGAAAGATCTTTTTTTAACAATCACATGAATCATTGGGCTTTTAGAAACTATTTTATTTTATCTTATGTTGAACACATGCAATGTTTGCAGGAAGAGAGGAATATGTGCTTTGAAAAATTGATGTGTATTTATGTCTTTTTTTAGGCATAGTTTTCAAGGCTATATGGTGTTTTGTGTTCATTACAGAATAGTCATTTGATCAAGTGATTTTCAATACATTGTCAAAATAAATTACATTCACTTCATTAGATGTACAGGAAGTATAGCTGAAACAGGGACAAGTATTAATTTAGGACTCTGCAGAAACTGACACTCCATCTTATGACCCTGAGGCTGTATTATTCAAGATACCCCGTGATGGAAGGAAGTCTGTCTCCATAGCAATTACCTAAATCTTTTATCAGTCATTTCTGGAAAGAAAATTAGAGCAATTGTGTCAGGATGGTCATATGGGCAGAAATTGCACACTCATTCAAACCACTTATGTCTCTGACTTTGTCCCTGCTTGATGGCTGCTTTTGTTTACTACTATGCTTTTGAAAGTTTGATTGGACATGAGCAGATGTGCCGTACTGTAACCACAAAAGGTTGTCCTTTGTTTCCTTTCCATTTCTTTTATTTTTTTTTCCTAGAACTGTCACTGAATTATACTATGTTTCTGTTTATTAAGCAAATTACTCTTTTACATAAAAAAAAACCAGAAAAAATTTAACTGAAATTAGTTAAGATTAGCAGCAGCAAAATTCTCATTGTCATAGCTTTAATTATTACAGAGCATGATAGTATTTAATGGCACAGGTTAATTTGATTGGACTCTTTAAAAATGCTGTTAAGAGCAGTACCTATTTTTATCACATCATATCAATCATATTGCACTTGTAGAATTTTATTGACTAGATAATTAGTGCAGTTCTACAGGACTAGCTGCTTTTGGAAAAGGAAACCTGGTAAAATTTTAGCATCCCATTATTTTAAAAATGGTTAAACCAAATTAAAAGGGAAAACCAAGTGTTGAATGGGTATGGCTGTCTGTTTAAGGAATAAAACAAAACAAAACAAAAGAAGCACCCTCTTCCTCTACATTTATATTTTTTTTTTCACTGTTGGTTTTTGAAATAAGAATAAAAAGCTTAACTGTTGATCAATAATAGTTGCAGCCTACACTGAGTGGTATGAACAATAGCCTAAGTTCTCCCTTCAAGTTCCTTGTTCAGGAAAATTTACAATTAATGGCTTTCTTACAACAGCAGAGATATCCCCTTCTTCATGGCTCAGCTAGGGACCTGCCAGACTAATCTATTCCCAGTTTGCTGGCCATGGTCCTTTACTCTATCTGTCTTAGCATATTGATTTCTGAGCTGTCTTATTGGTTCCTAACATAATTATACCAGGAGTGGGTCTCTTAGTACAGCTAATACATTTACACCATGGCATCTAGGGAAGCTTATTATAGCAGCATCCGGTAGCACCGCTACAGTTAAGGGTCAGTTGCCATTTCCATTATAAACCCCATTTTTCAGGGGTTTATACCTTAGCTGTTTTAATCTGTATCAGGCTAAAACTTGGCATAGACATTGTCAGTCTGCATAAAAATTATATGTTATTAAAAACACAAGTCAGTTAAAGCTGTAAAAAAATAATTCTGGTGTGCATATAGATGTGAAAATACTGTTGGATAGAATATGGAAAGATTTTATTTCTCTCCTTTGACTCTCTAAAATTCATAGCTTGTAAACTGAAATATTTTGTTAGAAATGTAAACGTTTACTTTACAAAACATATCTTCCTTAATCATTTCAAAGAGAAAAAACTCCACTGTGTTAAGCATTGATAAAACATTATGATAAAAGTATAATGATTCTTTTGACACAGTATCATATCCAAAGGACAAGCGGCTCTGATGCGATGCCAATGAAAATGCCTCATACAATGTATGAATAATTGTTTTTAGAATTTTAAATCAATTTAGTGCTGTGAAAGGTGTCAGATTAACAACCCTGGAAACTTAAGCCCTCTATTTATCCACAGAATGAGTACTCTTGGGTGTAAGGCCGGGGGGGGGTGCGGGGGGAGGGTAACTGCGTACCTTAACTGGAAGTGAAGGACTAAATGTAGGGGTAAGAGGATATTTCAACCTTTCTTCTAATTCAGCTCACTGCTGACATAAAACCCAACCAATAAAGGTACCCATTTGTACTACTTCAGCTTATACTTTTTTTTCTTCTGTAAAATGATGACCAGTCCACAGTTGGCTTGAATGAGACCACTGATCCTTTCCATAAATTCTGGGTTCCCCAGTACAAGAACGATATGGACAACCATATCTGGGCAACCTGCTTTGTGTGACCCTGACTGAGCAGAGGGATTGAATCATATGACCTCCAGAGAAGTTCCTTCCAACCTCAACCATTTTGTGATTCTGTGATTACTAAACAATGTCCAACAATCCACTGAGGGTGAGGTGAGTTGAACATTCAAATTAAACATGATACCTTTAGGAAGTTAACATCTAAACTGACACCAGCCAAATGGTCAGCAAGATGGGATCGTGGATGTCAGAGCTAAAGAAGATTCTCCAGAATCAATCAATGGAGAACTGTCTTTTTATAGTATGTTTTATAATCTTTACCTAAGCATTACCTTATTGAACCTCTTTACTGCCATCAACAGAACCAGTGAAATTCCAGATTTAATCTTTGATCAAGGGAGTAAACCACTGAAGAGCTCACTGTCCTCTTCTGAATGGGCCATTAGGTCACTAAATTAGGGACAAAATTTTGTTCCAGTTGCCACAAAATGGTCCAACCCACAGCCTCAGAATCTGGTGCCATAGTCAGCAGAGGAGTTCATAGTAGTTCAGGAGGCCCAAAGGATGCAGAAGAAAAAAGTTTCCTCATGTCTGAAGGGACACAAGAACCACTGTCATTGCTGGCTGCAGGATGGTAAAGTAATCCTGGGCTGGGGGCTACAGCCCAGGACCACTACTGGTCTCCATCTCAGAGATGCTCACTAGAGGTTTGTAACTGAAAATATACTTAGGTAATAGGCTAGGGATAGTGAAAGTAAAGCCTTGATGTAATACAGGCATGTGCAACTGAGGCTAAAGAAACTGAATCTACAGTGTCTAAAGAGTGGCAATATAAAATTTTTATTCACTGGCCACTGTTAAAGGAGAGATTGGTTTGGCATGAAGCAATTTTCGACCGCTTTGCATTTGTTCTCATTCTTGCTCTTCTAGCTCTGTTTCCCTCACTTTGCCCCAGAGAAGTAAGAGCAAGAACAGCATGCTTGGGAGTGCAGCTGACTGTATGGGGTCTGGGGACAAAATGAGTAAGATTCCAACAGTGAGCCACAACCAGAAGGTGTGAAAGTTAGATCTCCTGCCTTTGTTATTCCTCTAGTGAGGGTGGAGGACACAAAATATAGAAAGAAAAGCAGCTGATCCCAGTTGTCCCTCTCTTTCACCCAAAAGGGAGGGCAAGTCTCAGCTGCAGAGAGAATGGGAGCATTGGGATGCCTCCTAATGATGCACCTTACATACACAACACACAGAAGACAGACCAAATTCACAACACCTTTTCCAGCAGTATGAGGCTTATAGGATTGCTTTCTGTCCCTGTGTTGTGAGGATTACTTCTTCCACAGTTTTTCACTTCCATTGAATATGAGTATTCCGGATTTTTTTCCCCTGCTCTAGCAGTCCGGCTTTGTATTTCTGACTCCAGTACTTCTCCTTCCAGTACTTCAAAATTTTACAGGTTAGGACTTATGTTTTAGGCTTGACTTTAGGCAGCTTGATGCTACTTACATGCAGCTGCCAATCTAAGTTGCTTAGGGTTTTTTTCTGTGTATGTAAACAATATTTCAAATGGACGTATGTCCGCTAGAATGCTATGGTTCTCTCTGGAACACCAAATGCGAATATTAACTCCTCTACTTCCATCTGTATTTTGGATTAAGAACTTTATTTAGAGTTTTTTCTATCCCTCTTCCCTGCTCCACCAGCGTGCATTCGTGTTCTGTTGTGCTTGTGGTTATGTACACATTCCTGTATCAAATGCTTGCCATAGTTTTTAACTATCAAACTGTTAAAAACAGAAAAAAACCCCAAACTTAATAGCTGCAATAGTAAGGGTTTAAACATTTCAAATTTTAAATCTGTCATCAGTGGGACAAAAAAAAAGTAGACACTAAATTCCTATTTCTTATTTTTCTTGCTTCTACAACATGTATGATGTAGTTTTTTTTCTCTATTCCTATGGTTCTTTAAAAACCTAGGTTCAATTTGTTTGAGAGACTGTGTTAGCCTTAATGCTGATCCATTATTCTAGATAGTATATGTGTGTGTATTTGCATAAATGAAAAAAATTAAAAAGTATGCAGAATTATTAAGCATAATAAATCTCAAAGAGTCAGTATTTGGATTTCTTTAAAGTAAGCGCCTTCTAAACATCATTTTTACTTCAAGGAGATGTTGAAAATGTTGTGTCAACAAGTTCTGTAATGAGATTACCTTTCTTTTCCAAATCCAAACACATTCAGAAAGTGGAAGAGAACTGTAGAAAAATAAATGAAAAAACTAAATATTATTTTTTAACTTCAAGAAATCATAAAATACAAGGCATGATTCAAGCTTGACAAAAACATTACAATTGACATCAATGAACTATTCACATGAATGTAAGTTTCAAGGATGCAGACCTTAGATGTAGAATATACCTATTAGGTAATCAATCCATCTCCCTGTCATGGCTCTTGCATTTTTTAGTGATTTATCTGGTCTAGTTTAAGTGTTTTAATTGATGAGACATTCAAAGCTTCATAAGAAAGACCGAAGGAAAAATGTTCAGGTTGGGTTTTGAGTAAGTGTTTTAGTATAACAATGGAAACTATTCCAGCAGACCTTATAGAAATGTTTCCATCCCTTTGTATAAAATTTTTCAAGTCTCAGCTGAATCAGATTCGAAACAAAGAAATCATCATGCTCTGGAAGCGGCATAACAGTACAGATACATAAGAACTAGCAGGCACACTGTAACAACGTAATTCATACTCACAGACTACTGTATTAGTTGGCAAAACCCCCAACTTTGCATAGTCTGTCATAACAAAGAATTGCCAAGTATTTATTTTAGTGTTCCTAATTGTTGTCAGAATATGACCTGGGTCTGTGACACAGAATTTTTCAAAGTCAGCCTGGGAAAAGGGGCGTACATTTATCAATGTTTTTATTTTATTCACCAATGCAGCAGCACTTGTGAAGGTCTGTTTTTATTTAATTCTCAAGATTCTGTTGTTAATGGAAAAGCTGTCTCATAAATTAGGGAAGTGCTCAATTACAGGCCTGACAAAGATTGATTTAGGTCTGTGCTTGGTCACTACTGGCAAGTGAGGGCCAGTAAAAACCAACTCAGTACTAATGGTACATCACCTTAAAAGTGATGAGGGAACAAGCAGATTTAAGAAGAAAAAATGGTTCTATAACAGCACGTTATGTGAAGGCTTGGTCAGAAGACATCTGAAGTCACTCTGAACCTTTCCATTGACTTTAGTGTGCTTTGCTTCAAACACCAGCTATAAAAACCCTGTTGCGTGGGGGGCACAGATCTGTGGTTCTCAAGGAACAGACTCTCTCTGGGAGGTATGGATGGCGTGTGTCTTGCTGCAGAGGTACTTCTGGACTGGGATCTCATGTGCTGATGGAAAAGAAGGGAAATAACTTTTAAAAGCTACTTTACTGAATGTGCATTGTCAATGATAAGTCCCAGTACTCCTTCACACTGCTTTTATAGTTGCAATTTTATCCTCAAATTCAGGGTGAATATTGTTGGCAGAGATCTAACACCCAGGTGTCAATGTTGACAGTATTAATGTGAAGAGAAAGCAAAATAATTTGAAGTAGTCATGACTTACTGAAGGAGAACTAAACTTCCTTACAACTACTAGAGCTAAGGAATTAACAACAAGTAAGGATGAAAATCACGTCAGAGGAGAAGCTATGAAAAAAATGTCACCAAATATTGGTGAAATCCAGTGGAAAGCAACGTCTCCTCCTTTTCAGAGGCAGAGCAGGTGAAATTTCTAGTCCACTAATTCAGGTGTGAAGGTCTGGTTAGTGACTGTATGAGTCCCCAGTTCATGATAAACCATAAGGTATGTATGTATAGATATTCGTATAAGTTATATGACTCAGTATGTTAGGAAATTATGTAATTAACACTGCCCATACCAACATGATACAGTGTTATGATACAGTCTTTCTTTCCATAATCATACACTATTTTTCTCATAGAACTGCTGCCTGATTCAGATCAAAGGTTACATTAATATATTTTAATTTATATATAAACTGGTTTTGTCCAGGATCTTTTTTCTAATATTCTGCAGAAAATGGAAGGTGCGTACAGCAGAGACAGGGAATGAAACTACCGAATTTAACCTCCTATCTCGTTTAGGTAAATACAACCCTAAGAAACCGGGTTGTTGTTAAACCCTTTGCTCTACAGCCTGCTGTGCCACAAAGCTCTTGGGTGACAGCAGGTAGGTAACTCAGACCAGTGTTTTCAAAGCTAATAATGTATTGCCTTTTCTTTGGGTACTTGATTTAAGACTATGTATTTCACTCCACATGTGACCTGAAACCCTGGATTTCAGCAGAATTAAATGGATATCATGATTCGGCAGATGAAGAGCTAGCCAAAAAGCCCAAGCACTCTGAAAGAATCAGATAGCTGGTGCCTTATGTTAGCCCTGTGAAAAGGATACTTCCGATTTCAATTTCTTTGTATTTCTGCCCTTCTGATCTCTAAAATGCTGCTTCTTCACCTCAGAGAAGTCTTCTCTAATGCTTAATATGCACTCAAATACAGCAATGATAACAGATAAATAAGCCTAGCTTAACTAAGAGGTTAATCTCTTTCTGTCCAGATGAGAATGCATAGATGGGAAGAAGAGTTAGGGTTTTGTGCCCAACAACAATCCCAAACTAACGTCTCATTTATTAAGTCCTGTTTAAGACAGGCAACATTTGAGAAAAAAAAAAAAAGAAAAACAAAACTAAACAGATGGTTTTAGTCATTTAAACTATCTAGGTTCACTCATTTGAAAACTGCATAAAATTCACCTGTAGCTCTAACCTTGGAAGTCATCTTTGCTGTTCTCAGCCATCATCCTCTCAGTCAGAGTTAAACAATTAACTGTGCTGTTGTATCATTAGAGGTACACGGATCATTTTGTAGAAGTAGCAATAAGTCTCTCAACCTCTTTCCCCACTGAAGTCAATATAGTTAGTCTTGATTCGCAATGATATAATGGAGAACACAAATTGGCTTTCTTACTGTAGCAACCAACTTCCCTTTCAGCCCGAGTCTTCCTGCTGACAGTGTTAATATTTTGTGTCTCACAGTGAATTAAAGAAGATTAAGCACAAAGTGTGCAATGCAACTCGTGGAAATAGTGGAAGCCTAATGTGTTGTAGTAAATGTACAAACCAAGATTTTGAGTGTTTGCTTGCTACAGCAATTTGTATGATAGGTTTCTGATCTTCATGTTTCAGAAAGGTGGAAATTTTAACATTCACATGAGAACAAAAGGGTTTCCAGTAGGCAAGTGCAATTTCTAAAGTAAACCAACATTAAAAGAAAAATAGACCATTTTTTTCGTGTAACATATTTATAAGGGAATAGATTTGTAATTGCAGTGAAAGCACCTGCTTGGCTGACTTCAGTAAGTGGGCTACAGGAGAATCTGTACCTTTGCTCACTGACACTTGCTGACAAAAAGGTGTCTCCAGTACAAAGCTCGTTTTATTTCGGCTTGTGAAGGAGAGGCAGAAATATTTGGATCTTACAACAGAAAATTTAGTTTATAATATATTAACTCCATTTATCAATGGATTTGCATGTGATTCACATCTGAAAAGATATTTTTGGATCAGTTGAAGCTGGTCTCTGTAGGCAGTATTCAATCCTGCTCATTGGCATTATGATTAAATAGACCCTAATTTGCTTAGTCAGCACAGTAAAGAGTGAGGAAGGTGTCAGTTCTTGAAACTTTTGAATTTCATAAAAATCATTGTAAGGACCTGCCGATATCAACATCACTTTTTTAATAGAATTTAAGCTTAATTTACAACTATTAATAGCTTTGCAGAGTTACTGAAAATTTAAGTACAAGGACGTACCCTGGAGTTTTTAAGACAAATCAAGCAGGTTTGTGTTTACTTGAATTTTTCTTTCTCGGCCCTAGTATTTCCAATTTGTCAAGCTTAATCAAAATAAAAAGAATATTGGCTTAATAAGTTAAAATGTTACAGAGGTGGTGAAAACTGGTTAATGAGGAATAAAACGCATCCCTTTTCAGACCATGTATGCAAGGCTTATGTGTAACTGAAGACTCGTGTCCTCCCTACAGGTCAGCAGCACATAGGTGTTCAGTGATAGGTTCTGTGCAGAATAGAGATGAGACAAGCTCATGATGTTTCATATCAGAACTATCAAATGTGCTGATTTGCATACCTCACTTAAAAAAACTTTACTTGCAATGTCTTACTTTCACATTTCCTTTTTATCACTACCAAGAAGTAGCGCAATTATGATTTACTACCACAACCAAAAAAAAAAAAATCCTCATTACCACCTTTCTCTTCCCCGCGTATATGAGGGAGCATAGGATTTTGGATAAAGCAAATAAAGGCCAGATGGTCAGATAGAAACATCTGCTTGTGCTTAAAATAAACGGGTCATTCCCTACACCAAGCAAGAAATTGAGACTTTACATGCGGTAACATCTACATTGTTTACTTAGATGTATCTCCTGCCAGTTTTCCACAATAAGAAAACAAAAAGGCACATAAAAAAAATAGTCACCGGTTTCCTCTTGTCACCAAAACCTACTTTTTCTTTCAGTATCAAATACAACTTTCAAAGTTTGAAAACAACAACTAACAACAATAACTGGCAAATTGGAAAAGCATGTGGTTTCGTTATTGCACATGTTCTGTGAAATCACTCTTAAAAAACTCAAAGTTTTATATGCTAAATTAGTGTGTGGTTGTGTGGTTTTTAAGACTTCTGTAGCTTATAGATAGCATATGTACTTTATAATATGGTAGTTATTAAATAAACAGTAGGTATTCTCATGAATGGTAAAGGAATAGGCTTATAAAATCTGTGCAGTGTAAATTATCAATGCCTAAATACAACTTAGTTTTGTATACAGTATTTAAAGGACTTGCATGACTCTTTTATAGGTTTAATTAAAAATACAGAGAGTTGAGTAAGAAACAAATACCAATAACACAGAGGAACTAAGGTAAGGAAGAAAGATATATTCTCAACTGAGGCTTAAAATAGATAGTGTGTGTGTAGGCATAAATATTGAAGATTATTCCAGATGTTTGCAGATGATCAGGGGGTTCTGGCCCTGACGGTAGTGACACAGAAGAGACAGAAGTGACCAGCATAAGGGACACAACAGGGACAGTACCTTGAAAATAAAGGTAGGCCCCAGATGCTTACTGGACAGCAACGGAATTAGTCAAGCAGGAGATATAGGAGATGTTGCTCACTGTGCATCGCTGTGTGTAAGGTAAGAGCTGGGACATTTCCAGGAGCACCAGGGTCTGGGATGCTCCCCTGGGGAAGCCCGGGCTGAAGGAGGGCACCCCGCCAGGATACATATTGGGTTGGGAGTGTCAGCCCAGACAGGGAGCAGAACCTGGCAGAGATAAGGAGAGCTGCAATGTGGTGAGAAAAGGATTTTCAGATCCTGGAGCTGCAGCCGTAGCAAAGGTTCACATCAAGGTTAAAGCAATAGAGACAAATGGGAAGCACAAGCCTAGAAGAGACGTGGAGGAGACAGATTTATGTTTCATGGTGCTAATTCTGGTAAAATCGGAAAACAAAAAAGCCTCCGCTGCTGTCTTGACAAAATTAGATCAAAGTAGATAAGACAAAACCTTTCATAGATTATTTCCATGTGTCAATGTAACAATAGTTATACTCCAATGAATTATAGGTTGCCAGTACCCAGGACAGAATAGTGACAACTGATTCACTAAGTTATGAATGTACATTTAATGTGTCTCTGGTAGTAACAACTTAGTTCATCATTTAGTGTGCATTTTTTCTTCTCTACACTTTAAGATTGCATACCTATATGAGACATGGATATACTTATTTTACTGTAATATTTAAGACATTGCATTCTATAATGATATGCAAATGGGAGCCAATACATGCCTCTATCATACAGAATATTAGAGACGCTAAACAAATTTCTTATGAAAAAAATGAATGGATTAAAATGTAGCTTGTTTTCATGGAAAGGTAATTAAAACCAGACTGTTTTCCAGAAAATGGAGCATTTGAAGAATTCACTTTGTGGTTAAAATTGTACAAAGATACATAGTGAACTCTTTCACATGACCACAGAAATCAATGACAGAATGTAAATTTTTAACATAGGACATGAAACTTCAACAGTGTAAAGAAAGTTCTATTAATCCTAAACTACTTTTTCTGCCTCTCTGTGGAATTTTTGCACAGAATCTTCCCTAGTTCAGTCCCAAAAATTTACAGAAACACTATACTGCACTTATGAACTTAAATAAACACTAGAAATTTGCATCACAACAATTGAAATTACTTTTGGATTTGCTATGCCTCTCATTCAAACTATTTGCCATATTGAAAATACAATAACAAGGATGAAAATTAATGCAGTGAACATACATTTGGATAATTCCTCCTTTAAAATATAGCTTTTATCCATTTAAAATATGCTAATGTACAAATCAAGAGTGTAACTGTTCACCTCTTTTATTAAGTAGGAACATCTGTTTAGACCCATAATCTAAAGTATCTTAAGTGAGTAGAATGAAAGAGAGCTAATTAATTCTAGTAATTCAAAGAGACAGAACAATATTTCTCTAAGCAAAAAGATTTTAAAGATCACAAACCTTTTTTTGCATCCTTTTTTGTCATTCATGTGGAACTTATTTCTCTTTTGATTGATGCCAGTCTACCTACTCAGTGCAATTATTTACAGACATGTTTCAAATAAATTATAAAGCTTGGTCTAAATATTCTAAACATGATAATCAACATATTATAGATAGACAGTAACTGTAAGCAGAGTAGATCTTGAGGATGTGCCAAATTACCCTCCATTAGTTCAGTTATTGAACTAAAGATACCAGCTGTCTCATTTGCAGGCAGTTTTGGTATTTTGCCTTCTGTATTGGCTGCTATCTATTGGATATTTCATTCTGAATTTAAGGAATCATTATTCCCACCAGGCATCAGTCTATATTTTGTACATGACCCTTTAAAGTGGATACTTAGCTGCTGCTGACAAGTCAAAGTGGATAGCTTGTATTCTGCTAATATTCTAAAGCTCTTCTGATGCATAAGTAGGTATCATACACCACAATTAATTAATTGCTTGTAATACACGTTCAGGTTTAATGCTGAGTGAAGCGGAATGGTGGGAGTCAGCAAAAAGAGCTGGATAAGTATAAATTAACTTAAAAATTTGGTCATTCTTCATTAGTACTAAGCAGTTCTGAATTGCAAACAGTCAATTGCAAAACATGAGAGCTACCAACCAACCTTTACATGCATGCATGAAAGCATAGTATGCTATCCTCATCAAGTTGATCCTAAGGGTTGCACCTTGTCCAATGTGTTGAAATACTTTCACTGATATTTTATCACTTTTAATTACACTTAAAAAAATTAGTTCAATGAAACAACTATTTGAAAACATTTTTTACAGTGTAATTGAGAACAGCATATGAAGTTTGCTGAATAAAAAATGAGCTACGATTCATATATTTTGTTCACTTAAACGAATTCTTATTTTACCAGTGTTCATCACTTTGGATTTTGCCAGGTTTATATAATCAGAGAATGCATAAGCATGCCACAACTATACCTTTTGTTTCAAAACAATATGCTAACAAAGCCTTCACAAACTTTAAAGCAAATAAAACATGCTTACAAAATTATTCTGCATGATAGTGCAATCAAAATTACAAGAAAATACAGTGTACATTCTTTAGATTTAAGTTTCCTCTGACAACAGTTTATGCTGGAATAAATTCCACTTACATCAAAGGAATATTGAACAAGTGTGAGAGAAGAATGAGATTTTTTTACCTCATTTTAGTTTTTAACTGATCAATATGTCAAATTTCATGCCTGCAAGGAAACTTCATTGTTTCCGTGATGCTTGTTGATGCTTTTGCAATAATATTTTGTGTCATTAGTTTGTGCATCCACCACAATAGTGTCATTTGCTCTCATTATCTTTCAGAAACCATTGAAATTTAAATTGTGAAGGAAAAAATCCCTTATCCTCTCAGATAAGAAGGAGTAACTCAGTTAATGACAGCAAAAGTTTAGGATGGGTTGATATATTGGCCTGCGTAATTAATCACATTTTGTATGGGAACTCAGCAAGGATTTAGATAGTTTTGATCTTCTCATTTTTCCCTTAATATACTTCTTCCTAGAAAATCTCCATTAGGTAATTCCAGGAAAATGCCTTGCTTTCTGATCTATATCACAAAGATATCCTGAGATGAACTTTCATACTCTCTGAATCTCCACGAGATAATTTTTCATGTTACTCAAGCAATTTTCTTCAACCTTGAGGTCTAAAATACATTTTTTCTCCTAAGTTTCATTATTCTTCTAATTTCACACTTTTCATTATGCTAACATATTCTTTTTTCTTTTCCTTTTATCCCTCCAGATTTTTATCCTTCACTGCTAATTTACTGACTCATTTTATGCCTGATTGTCTGCTTTCCTCTCAGCATCATGCCTCGACCCACAGGTTTTATTTTATAATGCACTATATTTACTTTATTTCACTGTAGTGACGTTGTGCATTGCATGTTTACACTCCTGGTAGATACTATGGTGCATTACCTGAAACTATGGCATTGTTCAAGATTCCCTAACTTGCTCTGAGCTAATTCTTCTAAAAAAGCAAATCCCGACAAGCATTTACCTCCTTGCAATCCCTGAGCTGATTATGTGAAATCCAAATAAGGATGGGAAGGTGAGACAGTGTACAGGTTTTGCCTGGGAGGGTGTTAATTTTCCTCATGGCAGCCCGTACAGTGCTATTTTAGATTGGTGACCAAAACAGTGTTGGTGAAACAGGGATGTTTTATCTATTGCTGAGCAGTGCTTACGCAGCATCAAGGCCTTCTCTGCTTTTCATGCTGTCCTGCCAGCGAGCAGGCTTGGGGTGCAGAAGAAGACAGGAGGGGAGACAGCTGGGACTGCTGACCTCAACTGACCAAAGGAGTATCCCATACCATACAGGATACCACCGTTCTCAGCAATAAAACCTGATGGAAAAAGGAGGAAGGGGGGATGTTCAGCGTTATGGTATCTGTCTTCCCAAGTAACCATTACAGGTGATAAATCCCTACTTTCAGGAAATAGTTAAACATCTGCCTGCCGATGAGACGTAGTGGATGGATTCCTGATTTTGCTTTGCTTGAATGCACAGATTTGCTTCACTTATTAAGCTATCTTTATCCTAACCCAGGAGTTTTCTTGTTTGTACCCTCCCAATTCTCTACCTCATCCCACGAGGTTGAGTGGCAACTGCAAGGTTAGCCGTCTACTGGGGCTAACTCATAACATGCAGTTAAAGGAGAGGCAGTTCACCAACTCTAACCCCTTCATTCATATGCTCATAAAGTAATATTTATTAAGTATTACCCAATTTACTCTGGACATGGATATTCTATGTGAATTGTAGAGTACAACTAATACTTAGAAGTTTTGATAACTTCTTTTAAATATATTATAAACTATAGACAAAATGAAAGCTTAAGAGAGAGGTTGAGAACCTGTAGGAACTTGGAATCGGGAATCACTAGTTGCTTCTTGGTGACTGGCAGACCACATAGGTGGAACACGACTCTGCTCATCTTCAGTTTCCAGGAAGAGATATCAGAAAAAATATGAAATTACAAGAGGCCAATACAATGACACTTGAGTGTTTAAAGGCATTCCTGAATCTACTATTAGCAATTTGGTAAGCTATACTTATTTGCTAAATAACTTAGTGTCCTGGTTTGAGGTAAAACAGGACCAATTTTCTGTTCAGTAACTTCACCTTTTAGCTAAGCCTCTTCTAACTACTGAAATTGGCAGCATATTGTGTTGTTCACTCTCAACAGATAAAACCTATGTTTATACCTGATGCCAAGGGATGGTATGCAGAGAAGCTCTTGCTTACACTTATTGCTATAACACCCCAGGGCAGCTAACTTGGTTATTTGCCCCATTGGAGGGTCTGAAGCGGAAAAGCGCAGTGGGGTTCCACCTGCGGGCAGGAGCAGACAGGACAGATGACCCAAACCTGACCAACAGGGTATTCCATCCCATCTGCCTCATGCTCAGTATAAAAGCTGAGGGATCAAAGGTCAGTTCTCTCTTCAATGACCAGCGTCTGAGATGGACTCTGTTTGTCTGCCTTTGATCCTGATCCTGAATGCAGATCTGGAATACTGTTTCCGTCCATCACTGAGTCCAGCCTGGGACTTCCCCAGTGCCAGTCGGTGGTGTGGTCATCATCCTGGGAGCTTGATATGGTTTTGTATATATTTCATTATTTTATTTTTATTTTATTATTAATATTTCATTAAAGTAGTTTAGTTCCTTCTAAACTCGTAAGTCTCTCTCTCGCTCTCTCCTGCCTCTCTTTGAAGACAGGTAGGGGAGAACATCTGTCATTCTGCCCAGTGGCTGGTTCAGCCCAAACCATGATACTTAGAAATTTTGAAGTTGCTGAACTATGTCTTGAGAATCAGCACCCCGAAAATTTGGTTATAAGCAGGTGTCCCATGGTAGCTATTCACATTTGAAAATTAGCAGTTGGAAGGAGAAAATTTGTGCACAATATTGGAAAACTAGTAATCAGACAGTCAGAAAACACCTCCATAGTGTCTCTCTCACATTAGTGTTTCAATCACTTTAGTAACATTTCTAGTTAAGCAAAAAAAAATAAGAAAGGATAAAGGAACAGGCTAAAACACTGCAGAGACTGGTTTCCCACACAGCTGGTGTACAAGCTTACAAGAGACCAAAATAAAGAGTCATGTCCATTTATACAGAGTAGTTCCACTGATTCTGGTTAAGTTCTTCAGTTTGGTGAAAGTCTATATAAAAGAGAATTTAAGGTGGGAAGGGAAAAAGAAAAGATAGATGTAGTCTCCAAGGAAAAACTAATACATTTCAGTCCTTTATGAGAAATCAGTGGTGTTAAATTTTTAATATGATGATAGTTTAAGGAGCATCTGTTTCTGCCTATGGTCCCTGGTCCAATGGCCCCTGATCCAATGATGGTCTTTCAGTTTACTTAACTTGCCTTTAGATTTGCTTTGTCCACTACAGCTGCATCATTCGCAATAGTCTCCAGTGGAAAAATAAAGTAATTTCTCGCAATGCACTTTAGATTAAGGCTCAAGTCTATTTCCACTACAGTGAGCAAGTGTTAGATGCACAGCTCCTATTAACAATAGAGAGAAATCTGTGCCTAATTCCCACATGCATCCTTAAGTGCTTGCCTGTTTACTGTGGTTTTAAATTCAGACATTTCTTGAAACAGGTGAACAAATAAAAATAAACCAAACACAAAACAACCTCATAAAAGTTATTTTTTCCCTATCATCAAGTGTAAAAATTATATCAAGCAATGCTTCCCAGACTTTATATGAACCGATGTTGTTTTCTGGAATAAGAACTATGTTCTTCCATGTTCCGTGTTTAAAAAAGTGTAAAAATAATGATTCTATTGAAGACAAAATTATTTATCAATTGTATAACTTTCTTCATGATTTTTCTGAACAATATTGAAGCAATAGAACCTTTTATGATTATTTAACTATTTACTACATTTTTTAAATTAACTGCAGAAGCCATGCTCATCTTTCTTGGAAAATTTTCTAGATGGACATTAATCCTTCCTGATAGAGAGAACTAACACTTAAGGGCTAATAGCAGGAGGGAACATGCTTGACGCAAACCATATATTTATAACATTGTAGCCATTGCATTGCTTAACCCATATCTATAACCTTGGCCATCGTGTAAGACATTTAATCAGGAACTAGCAGAGGGGAGTTGCAGAGAAGAACAGAACAGTCATGGCCGGCCTTGCTAAAGAAACTGGCTGGAACTGACCTTGCGGTTGTGGAGTCTGATAAAAGAGAGACTGAGCTTACACAGGAATAAAGAGTCACTTGCTGTGATGAAGAAGAGAGGGTTTGCCTTCATCCTCTCGACCCTCAACGACCACCACCAGAAGAAACCACGCATGCTCGGTGGGGAGGAGATCACGGAAATGGCTCATTTGCATACAAAGCGGGATAGATAGTTAATATGTATAGGCGTATTGCGAAACCTTATGAATATGTAACACTTTGCTGCATAAATATGATACGAGCTGCCGCGTTAGGCGCGCACGAATGTGGTGGGATGACCCCCCGTGCTGCCCAGCGCTGAATAAAGCATACCTACTTCACAACCTTGCGGTTGTGGAGTCTGATTTCCGCACGTCATTCCATAGTAATTTTCGAAAAGTATAAAACAAAGTAATCCAATATCCTCATGTGGATATCATCAAAATGCTCATGTGTCCATTCAACAAAACACTTACACATAGGTCTAGTTTTAAATCAATGGCTATATCCATCCCATCTGAAAGCATGGTCTTTAGGCAGTTGCATACCACCAAAAACATAAAAAGCTTTTCTTCTACTTATCTCTTTCTTACTTGTCTGACCATGCCTAGTCACTCCTGCATGCACACATACTGAGGACTCCACAGCTGCAGAGGTTACTGACCACTGTCCTTGCTACTTAGTGGAGGCAGGTAGGGGATGAGCATCGTTCAGAGGACACCCAAACATGCTTATGCTAGTAAACTACACAAGGTTAGGCCATGGGTGCAGGCAGTGGTAAATGAGTGTCTATACTGTTTAATGCTGGGATGCTTCCTGGAATGATTTTGTTCTGCTCCAAGTAACTCTGATCCAGGTATTGCCCAGCCATGGTTTGCCTGGTTGTGATGTGTCGGTAATTGCTCCCAATAGGCAGTACTGATAAATCCATCAGACTTGCGGAGGAGAAAAGAGTTTGGTCATTTGTGTGGTGATTATGTCTTGATCTATTTTATTTACAAGTGTAGGTAGCATTGTCAGAACCAGTGTGCGGCAGACAATAGAGGTACAGCAGTAAGGCCTTAAAAATCCTGAAAGCCCCTTGCTTAGAGAGAGCCATGCTAATAAACATGGTCATCCAGGAACTAATAATAGAGTGGTTATATTAAACATAAGAAATGCTTATAAAACACAAACCAAATGTGTACCTAGTAGTCTCTTTGAAAGGAGAGGATTCCTGTCTCACCGCTTTTTTTTTTTTTAATTTTGTTTTAAATAATAGGTCTCGCAGTATTTGCACAAGCGCAGGAGCCCTCTACAGCCACAGCTACTGCGTTTGCAGCTGTTATCCTCTGCTTTCAACTGCTATTGCTTTTTTTGGGGTGGGGTGACTTTTTCAATTAATTTTTACAACAGATGTTTTCTAAGCTTGGACTTTCTTCCCTTTGCCCTCTTTCACATGTCGTCTTCTGCTTCCAAGCACTTCTGGGGCTACATGAACCTGACTTAAGCTATCTGCCTGTCCTGCTGGTGCCATTTGCCATTTCCTTTTCAAAGGGCTATTGCTATGGCAGCTCTATTCTAGGCAGGGAGTGGGAAACCTTTGAAACTGATGCAGCTTCATTGCACAGTCTATCAGAAGGAAGTAACATTAAAAGAAAATCACTTCATACCTGTTTAACTGTTATAGGATTTAGCAAATTTTAAACAAATGAGAAGTAGATATATATTTTTAAATGCTTATTACCTGGCTGAAGAACCACATTGATTTCAAAGGCATTTTCTCCCTGCACAGAATAGAGGGGCAGCAAAAATTTTGCTTTGAAGAGAAAATGCCACCATCAGGAAAGGAAGACAGCTCAGGCACCTCAAAGAGTCCCAAAAGTGTTAGGGAGCCACAGAGGACATCTAAAGGGGAAAGTCCAGGTTGTGAGCAGCCTGAGGAATTAGTTTAAAAGAACCCCTTTTCCCCACAGAAATCCTTCAGATGAAGTGGCAGCTGTTGGATTCTTTCACGGCTAACATAGAGGGATCAAGCTCAAACAGCTCTGAAAGTCCTGCAAAACAGCAGAGGATAACTAAAAGGTCTAAGTAAAGAGCAGGTCGTACTTTAAGGCATTTTCCTCTCCCGGCATGTAAAGTGAAGAGGGGGAGGGAGAGCAGAAAAATGAATAATAAATCATATGTAAGATTCGAGTTTGAACAACCACTTTCTTTCTAACTACATGTAGCTTACAGCTTTAATTAGATACAGTGTTTTTCTTTTGCTATTAAAAAGCTGCCACCTTTCGCTTCAGAGGTGACTACATTTCAGTGGGGGTGAAGGATAAGCTATTTGTACTTTGTTGTGTAATGCCCCCAAGCACCATATAAAGAAAACGACTATTGTACATACTTTGGAGCTTGTAAAGTCCTTTGAAATAAAAGGTGGACTATAAACATAATATAAAAAGGACTACTGATGAAGAACTATATAGTCTTGATAAGTATGTGTTTATTGGCAGGTAATTAAAAGGAATCATCAGATCAGGGCAAAGCTTTCATCCCAAGAATTTTATAACCATATTTAGGCCATTAGTCTGTGAGGTATTTGGATGATTAAAGATTGAGAGATACTAATAAAAATAAAGACTTTACTCTGTTTCTTCATTAATAGTATGCAAAAGGTGCATAAACAAAGATAATGGCAAGAAAGAAGTTTCTTTGTCAATATAACCTGTTTTTAAAAAATATTTAATTGAAGGATATATCTCAGCATGAAAACAAGGGTTATTTAGCTATAACGGATCTTTGACATGCATTGTCTACAGCTATGTTTACACTGTACCTATACAGAAGTTATTCAAGGGGGGAGGTAGCTGATGTTACGGTGAGACCTGTTAGAAGGATTTGCATGTACATCCATCTAGACAGCTTCTTTATAAGCATAGTGTGAATGTGTATATAAGAACACTTTTTGAGAGTCCTACATACAATTTCTGTCAGTTACATTTACCTGTTCATAACCCTAACTACAGCATCAGCCAACTCTCTTTTGAACACACAGCCTTACAATGCAAATCCTTCTTTCCCGTCAGCTCCTAAATCCCCAGAAACCTTCAGAAACTAGATGGAAGAAAGAATGGCTTGTGAGTGGAGGTTTAGGCAAACAAGTTACAAGTAAATTTTTTCTTCACTTAAAGCACTTGCCTATTTATTCCTTCCAACTCTACACGACCCCAAGAAATACTCCTTACAAAACATCATCTACACTGGCTGAGGAATCAAGCCTGAGGGACAATCTTCCCTTCTCCATTTGCATCAGCATCCCATTCTCCAGCTCTGTCTCCCTGGCATTGCCAACCATGAG
Organism: Pluvialis apricaria; assembly: GCA_017639485.1. Classification (NCBI taxonomy): domain Eukaryota; kingdom Metazoa; phylum Chordata; class Aves; order Charadriiformes; family Charadriidae; genus Pluvialis; species Pluvialis apricaria. The sequence continues at coordinate 136,277,858 of CM030008.1, read as the reverse complement.
ACTTCAGCAAAGTATGAATTGAATTGCATATGACAGCTTGAAAGGATCAAGCATGAAGATGTTTATTTGCTAGATCCCTGAAGTTGCTTAAGTAAAGCATCCCCTAAGCAAAGCAAGATAATTAGTCAGTAATTTTTCCAAGGTATCCTTATGAAGCTTGCTATTCCATGAGAAGTACTCTGAGTTTAGGTCATTAGTCATAACTGCAGACGCAAGGTGATGAACTGTCAACAGCCTCTTCTAGTCCATATACAAAAATGATGTGTGCTCAAAATTTAAGGTGTATGTGGTTTCAGATTTGAAGACATGAGATTGAGGTATTTTAAGGCCTGTTATTCAAGGCACGCTAGTCTCTGGATTCAAGCTAAACTCTGATACTACTTTAGGTGAACTATATCCTTCCTGAAGTTGAAGTGTAAACAGAATCAGCTATATGAACTAAATTCTTCCATATATTCTTCTAGCTGTCAATACCACTGTTTTAATGAATCTGAATGACAGAAATCAATGGGTTTCTGTTTCAAAAGGCCTGCTCACCAGGTCTTTAGTCCATTTACTGTTAATGTTTCTAATGTCAAAAATTACCGAAATCTTTTCAGCAGCTGAGTGAAAGAAAATCAGCAATGCTCACTCTGAGGCAGAATATCAAGTAAATTTAAATAGAACAAATAGAACTTTGGCTGTAGGAGGTGTAGAAACTTAAACAGTGAAAACAATTGATTTTCTCACTTGCTGGAAAACACAATCCATTTGACTGAATCTTTTATGATGTTAGAATGCCAGAAAATATATAGCCCAGACTTAAGATCCCTCCTCCGTCAACAGGAAGAAGTGGAGAAAATTGAATGAGGTGATGTATCTGACCCAAGAAAGTCTAGAAGTAGTGATGTGGTTACTGTGTCCCACACCGAAACCCCTCAAGATTTTAATCAAAACTGTCTCATCTATTTTGGAGCCAGGAGATTCAGAGTTGCCATATGCCAGCCTCTCCATGACTGGATGACTTCAGACACAGGAGGAACTGGGAACTGGAATATATCCACTCCTCTGACTAGGACAAAACAAGCAGGAAGACCTGTGTTTCTTTTCAACTTCTACGGAAAAAGTATCACTCTTGGCATACTCCCATTCCTCAAATGTATCTTTTAAGACATCATCCCATATTCTGTTTTCTCAAAATACTAACTTATTGTTAGTATGTTTTGGGCTATGGGCAAACAGTGAGAAAGTGTTTCAATGCAGTCTGTCAATAGACTGACCACGTCTTTGCAATGTGGCTGAGTTTTCATTCCATCTTGGCTTTTGATACAGAATATGTTGATGTTATCTGCTGTTATCTGTATATGATGACCCCAATGCAAACATAAAATGCTGACTTGTGGATTTGTGGATGAGAGAAGGCAGTGGTTATCTTTTACCTTATCTTTAGCAAGACTTTCAACACCATCTCTCACAATATTGTCATATCTATGTTGTATTAAGATGTTATACTCTGGATCAGTAAAAAAACTAGTGGGATGATCAGGTTCAGCGGGTAGCAATTAATGGGTCATACTCAACTGGTGACAAGGAACGTCCAGAGCCACGGGGGTCTATCCTTGCACCTCGTTCTACTATCTGTGTCAATGATATGACAGAAGGAACTGAGTGCACCCCCATCAAGTTTGCAGATGACACAAAATTGGTGGGATCAGATGATACACTTGAGAGCAGAGCAGTCATTAATTAACTTTAAACATATTTAAGATCTTTCTGGAGAAAAATGTCCACTAATAGGGATACAGAAAGTAGGAGCTGAGGTCAAGATTTCTAGCGTCATACTGAATGGTATGATCTTGGACTAGAAGTGATGTTAACTTGTGCTGAACTTGTTTTTTAACAGTAAAGGCCTATGTAAAACATCTTGCAGGCTGAAAGTTATGAATCAGTCTCCTTCTGAAGTGACAGAATAACTGCAGATATCATCATTCATTATCCAGATTACTGATTAAGTCTTCAACTCTTCTTGCATCAATATAGAACTCCAGCCTTTATGGGTTTTTAGTTTAGTTTCTGTTGTTTTGGGGTTTTTCAGTTTTGTTTTGTTTTCTTTTTTTTTTAATATATCATGAAACAACCATTGCAGAATGTTCTCCTCTGAGATTAATAGAAATGCATATCCAAATCCTGTTAGAGCATGGCCTTGTAGGAAGCACAGCCAAAGAAACACCAGTAGGATTTGGAGGTTCTAGATAAAACTTGGGTTAGCGTAACTCTATGCTAATAGCATCTATTCACCACTTGTCAAAGTGCTATTCCATGTGGAAGCATGACAACTTGTTCATTAAAAGACATAGACCAGGAAAAGATGCTGATATAGAATGAAAGGGAAAATCACTTTGTGCCTTTTCAATGGACCTTCCATAAAAATCTGTCTCAGTGCTGATGAACAGGGAGTCAATGACCCTGAACCAGAAGTTTTCTTCAGTACACAAGCTTTTTTGCCTTTAATTAATATGAAAAAGGAAAGAAAGCTGAAGGAAATTAGGCCTCACAGGGCACTGATAGTACTTTTACCTACTTTTGTTGGTCCAATAGAAGATTTACATTGATTGCAGTGTTGCAGTTTAATGACTGCAGCACTTCATCACTGAATAGATTTTTTTTCCCCTCAGACAGGACATTGTCAGTTGTGGATTGGACCTCCTTAGGGAAACTAAAGCATTGCAACCTTGATTACCTCTGTAACACCACAACCATGAATAAAGTACTAGCAGCCATGTCTACAGTATTAAATGGGATTTTGAACACAATTCTTATATTCTGAAACATTCCTTCAGCTATTAATACCTCAAAATAATTGCAAAACTCTTGAGAAAAAATTAGAAGATGAGAAGAATTGGTCAAGTATATCTTGACAAATGAACAAGGTATGTGAAATTGGAAAGGGATATAATTTCTTGCTGAAAGAACCATTGTGCCTGTAGCCTCTAATAGCTGAGGACTTTCTGCTTATTCCTTGTTATCCCTCTCCATAACTAGATCTGTCACAAGTTATGATGGATCTGAGTGCCCAGATATAAATTAATATTTCTTTCAAGACCTGGAATTTCCTACGAACATGCCTCAACAATGATCCAGAGGAAGAGAGCTTGGGAAGAAGCCATGGCTGTCAAGGTCTTCTTAAGGTAATGACTATTAGAGAAGGTTGATGCAAACTCAAAAGCCATTAGGGTAGGAAGTAGGTCCACACAAATGTTCATGTCATCCTGTTCTAAGAATGAGCCTTGAACAGCCTAATGCCAAAATCCATTATCTTCCAAAAGTGCAAAGTGGTTATTGTCAGGGGATTTCTGGGAATACCACGGTGTGAAGATAATTAACACTTTTCAAAGTGTTTGCTCTTCCCTGCAGTGGGGATGTACAGATTTTCCAGGATGGAGGCTGGAAGCAGGCTCTCTGCTGTGCCTTTCAATTTACCATAAGAGGCCAAGAGGTCTTGGAATAAAAAGAGTGGAAAGGGTATGGAAGTCTGCTTTACTGGTACCAGATGACACCACTAGTAAACATTTATAACTCCACATAATTTTATGTAATTTGCTCACATGGATAAATACTAGCATTATTTTCTTTTATGCAACAGACAGTTGAGTTGACGAACTTTTATTCCCTCTCATTCAAAGGGTTGATATCAGCTGAGAGGTAAGTCTACTTGTAAGCCCTGCCATCTCCACATGATGCACAGACTCTTTTGTTTTGCCATTTTATGTTGTTTGCTTTTTTTGGGGGGGAAGGGGGATTTGATTGTTTGTTCGTTTTGTTTGCTTATTTTTTTCATTTTGGGAAACCACATAAGGCAGAACAACCCAAACCAAAGCTTTCTGCCAACCACAAGGTGCCAGTCTGCAAGAAAACAGAAATCAAAACACAACAATGTGTGAGAAACCTTTCACTGGAGAAAAGGCAGAATTTCCCCAGAAAAACCATGTAAAGGAATTTCATTTGAAAAAATGTCTTATGCAAAGTAAAATGAGCCAGTCAAAAACATATTCTGAACTCGATAAACTAGAATGCGAACAATTACTCTCAGAAAGAAAATTGGAATATGCAGGAAAGATTTTAAAAGAGCTCAAAATGCTGCTCATAGAACCTGGCCTGAAAGAAGCTGTTGAGGCAAAGTTACCCTCAGGCACTCAGCCCCAGCCTGACATAGACACAGGCAAATTAGTTGCACGGGTACTGTTAACTGAATTCACTCTGCAGCAGAAGCAGCTGTATTCCAAGATGGAAAAACACAAGCTGGAGACAGCGAAGAAGAGGTAGGAGACAGACTAGATGGCAGGGAGAGCTGCTGATGCTGCTCAGAAAGCTTCACCAGCAAAGGACTAAGGGCAGTTTGTACAGCTGGAGCAGCCACAGGCAGCCAAAAGGCTGAGTGGACACAAACTAGAGGCAATAGATCCCAATCCCCTCTCCACGGAGACCTACCTCAGTAAAATAGGTCTGTGCTGTGAAGAAGGATGCTATTATAGCAAAGAACCTGAGTTAACATGCCAGTTTGTGACAGAGTGCATAGGGTCACCTACATAGGTAAGTAAAAGGGTGAGTAGGTTATTATGGCCTCGTGTAATATCTAAGATGGAACTTACCTTTATCTTCAGTGTTAAGCTTCAAGTTTGCAAATACGTTATGAAAGCCTTTGTGTTATTCTTCTATACTAATTTTGTCAGGAAAAATTAAAATGATGCTCTTTACACAATAACATAAAAAAGCAAAAAGAGCAAAATAGTCTAATAATTTAATTTATGAAAATAAGAATATTTCATCCTTTTTTTTAATCCTCACATTTACCACACAAATAAGGATGAGAGGAATAAAGTAAGGGTATGAAGATGCACCACAAACAAGGTAATAAATGTCACAACTTATTTGAAACAGTTAGGAAATAAGTAAAAGCAAAACATTTAACACCTATATTGAAAAATATGCTTCAAAAATAGGTTTACAGTTTTAGTTTTGCGTCTCATGCTATAAAATAACCCCATCTTTGAATGGCTTGCAATCATGTGAGGCAATATTTAGGTAGGCAAAATTTTCGGAAACACAAAAAATAATTTTCAAATAAAACCACTGTCTGAAGTGACATATAGTAAGACTCTTCTTAACCTTGCTTAACTTACAAACTCTACAGATGTGCAGTTTGTCAGCCCCTTTATGTGTAGCTAGGGGGTTTGCACTGCTATGAACATACAGTAAGTTCTTGCATTTTATTGCATTTAATGTAGCACTGCCTTTTGTACCAAAGCTATTAAGCCTCTTGATCTTACAATCTCCTGCTGCTGCAACAACTGAGCAGTACATTTCAATACTAAGGAGGCATATCACTCATCTCCTTTGGGGTCTCCAGAACTCCTGCTACAGTGATGGGTATAGAGGCTTAATGCTGTCATAAGCATTCAGTACGGACAATTATCATCATTTAATTAGATGCACAGTCCAGTGTGTATTACAGTCAAATATCTATGTCTTTAAGGATTCTATGTTACCTTTGTGGCTTAATCGAAATCCTCGTAGTACAAAATGTCAGGTGCCATATAACTATTTGTCTTCTTCTGTAACTGACAACATAAAGTTCAGTTTAAGAAATTTGCCTTGATTCATTTGGGTTTCTCTGACGTTATTTGCACGTATTTATAGGAATGTCACTGCCATTGTTCTAACCTTACTTTGTAGACATAACTAACACAAGTCGGGGTCCAATTACAGGCTAATGTGCTTTCTTCTATACTTTCCACATGGTTGATATACACTCCCAAACAATTCATGCAGCTATGAAACACTAAAATAGGAAAGTGTTCCATGGAGCATTTATATATTCAATCTGTAGCGTGCCTGAGTGGGATTCACTAGACCGCCTATAGCTAACCTGTAGATATGCACAGCTCATTTATCCGGTTTGCTTGTGTAGTTTCTAGAGAGGACATGCACTTCTGCAGTGTGATTCATCTAATCATTCCCTAAAAGTCTGTCTTTCTCTCCACTGACAATACAGGAAAGCTGTGGAGATTAGCTCAGATGCAGACACCGAAGCTCTGGCTGTCTACAGTCATGATACTCCAGCAGCTACAGGATAACTCCAGCCCATGTGAGGTATGACCACACTGTCACACAGCGAGGACAGTCTGAGGCCAGGCTGCCACATACCTCATCAGTCCTTGCTATTTGAGACATCAGGGCTGAAGGAAGGACCCTCTTAGCTGTAACTACACCCAATGCATGCAGGCCCAATGCACTACAGCCAGGCAGGTGGGCAATAAGTAACATTTAGGCTGAGTGCCAGATAACCAACCTGTCCATGCCAGATCCTACAAAAAGACTGTAAAAGTTAAAACAGCTCCAAGGTTTGCTTCAGAATTTACCTCAACTCCTTACCTGGGTGGATACTCACATCTGAACAGACCAGATGTGAGGTGAGTTTGGACATGGAACACTTGCAAAAACAATAAATGAAAAGTGTAAATCCACCCTTTGGTGACACAATAATTATATTGTTTGCAGCACACAGATAGATTGCACCCTTATTTTACCCTGAGCACAACTAGGCCCCAGAGACCTGGACAAGACTGGATCACAGAAACCTAGAAAACAGCAAGCATTGATTCAGTTTCTCACTCACTAGAAAGAATTAACATCTCAAAGAAATGAATGTCAAAATATCCTATTTAAGGATACAGCAAAATGCTACCAATTGAAATAAATGATTTGAAAGGTAATAAGTGGTAAGATAGTTCCTCACTCACTTTTAACCCTCTCTACAACCAAAATCACGACCTACTATATGTAGAGAAATCTTATTAGTACAATCATATTTAGTGCTGCTTATGGAACACAGTATAAGAACATTTTTGCAGGTTATGCAATGCACCGAGCATAATAATGTCATCTAATGAGAGTAATGTCAGGTATTCTTATGCATATCTCTTTCTAGTGGCTACGCAGCATGGATAAAAACTTTTTATACTATGATACAGCTCTTGGAGATTCTCCAGTTACTTGAATGACACGGTGCTTTGGTTTTGGAGCAAAAAACTTGCTGTGCTCTTTTCCTGCTTACGATTTGTGAATTCCATGTGGTCACATTATACATAACTGTGCAATGGCAGGAAGTGGAACAGTTCACCTCCAAGTCTTCTGCAGCCACTGAATGGTTCCTTTCTTGAAGCAATTAATGCAATTTTCCCTGCTAAGGAGGGTATAATCCATAGTAAAAAGTGGAATAGCAGTTTTATGATATTATTAATTCATTTAATTTTGCCTTAATTGGAATTTTTCAGTACACAGAAGGAAGTCATCCACCAGCCATCTGTTCTTATATATTGCAGTCATTGCTAAATTATCCTCTATTTAACTTCCGTTAATAAGGTTAACATGGGAGCTTTAGCATAACACCATTGCTTCTCTCTGTACTATGTCCATTTAAGAATGTATTTCATTGCTACCCAAGAGGACTTCATAGGCAGAATAAACTTCTCTTAAAGTGCAAAAACCTGACACTGTTCCTTACTAAAACTTTTTGTCAGTGCTAAGTTAGAATAGCTTGGCAAGGAAGCAAAAAAGCTGATAGTTGACAATTTGAAGAGTACATTAAGTAACAAGTTTATAAAGCTGACATTCCATATCAGTGAATTCTGAATACTGTCAGTCTCTACTTTTGTACCCCTAGGGTAATTTCAACAATTAATGAATATATGAGGAAGGATCTCACATGGACTACAGAAGTTTTACACCACTGTGGTAGCATAAAATCACAAGCAGAGCTTGGACCTGGTGGAAGAGAATTTTTGCTGTCATACAGTTTCTGTAGAGGAACTTCTATAGACTTGAACAAACATTTCCCACAGTTTCAGTGTTGCGTTGCAGAAATGTAGGGTACATAATTCTTCAGAAGTAGCAAACTAAACTATCATTCACAGACAATAAAAAAAACAACAGTCATTTGTTGCAGTGGAGGAAGCTGGTAAAATTACACAATGGCTCAACTTCACATGCCACCCTGCACTCAGTTTTGTAATTGGAAATAATATAGAGGTGGCTGAAATCCTGCACCTTAGCTCTTCCCGTACATGGAGCTGAAAACTATGGCATGTCCAAAGTGTCATTTGCAGTATCTATAAAATGCATTTCAAGCTTTGTAACTACCTTAGTTACTGGAGTCCTTTCCAGGATGGATGCAGGTAAGAATCACAAGTGTAAGGGACTGGCTCTCTTCATAAAGAAACAGTTGAGATGATTGCTAGTACACTGAAAATCACACTCTAGCATGAAACTGAATTAAAAACAGAAGTAAAATCTTAATGTTTTAAACAGTTACTTTGCTAATGAAAATAGGCTTTTGTTTGTGTAGTTATAGTTAGAATCTCAAAAGTATTTTTACCTTTTGTTTGAAAAGATATGGCAGTCTGCAAGCACCGTGAGTGAGTGAGTGCTAAACTGGGAAAGGGTTAGGATTAAACATTTCTTAATTCACAACTCAAATTTGGGCTGAGTTTATTTGGGTGGGGAAGAGGTGAGACAGAGGTCTCAAAGAAACACATGCTGTTTCTATCACTATAATACACCCTAAATTTCCTTTTACTCTAAATTTTATTGGCATCCAAACCAAACCATTCTACATGGAAAAGTCATTAAAAAAATCAAACCCTTCTGATTTCACTTCCAATTTAAAAAGCTTTTAAACTAGAAAATTGTTCCTCAGAACCTGCATTATTGCTAAGACAGTTTCATTAAATAAATATGTATCACAATGCAAATATGTAAAACAAATGCAAAGCAATAACTGCCTTGAAGGACTAGATTTGGTATAGACCAAAACACATTATAGCTGTTCTGGGTCTTCTATTTTTACTTGTAACCAAATGAAAAATTCACTAAATAATATAAGTATGTACATCAAAGGGATCTTCCAGAAGGTTAATAAGAAGCAAGGAAAAGAGAAATAGAAGGAAAAAAAGTAAAAAAACAACAACAACAACAACAAAAAACCAACAACAGAAAAACCACCAGCCTGCTTATGGCAAATTTGCTTGTAATAGGAGGTGGCTTGTTCAAGTATCCTTATAAAAGGGGAAGGTAGAAGTGGGGCTTAAGTATTGTATTTATAAACTCGTTTTTGATTTCCATATCATGTTTGTTCAGGTTACTTAGCTGAAGATACTGCTTCTGTTACTATCATCTCTGCAAAGTCAATCCAACAGATTAAATTAAACCTTCTTTCTTTCTGCCTCACACATCATAAAAACAAAAAAAAATTCAGAATGTGCATGCTGTTTCTGCTATCTGCTGGTAGTGATGGATGAAACAGAAAGAATAGAGTTTGATTTAATCAGATAGCTTAACCTTGCAGGGAGAAGAAAGACACCTATATAACATATTCATGTGTATATTTTACTTTCAGACATATGTGTCCATGCATAAGTATATATTCTAGACATACAGGTCTATCATGTCTCACTTTTTATATTACAGTGAAAATATAGAAAAGGCACAGTTTACTGTATTTCATACACAAGATATCAGCATTTCATTCAGATGATATTTTGTTAATCTCATATTACACAAAGTAGCTTCCATGCCCAAAGGAATCTGAAGAGAAAAATCTGGTCAACCCATTACAGAAGGAGAGCTAAACATTCTGCTTTTCCAAACAAGGTGCACGTCATAAACATTGAACAATAGAGATTTCTCATCTCTTCAGTATATTTTCTGCATCCCATGTTAAGCTAATTGTTTCATTTTAACAAGACGACTTGTGTTTTCACAGTTTCACCTTCACCCTCCCATTCCATTAAACGCAACAGCCCCAATCCTGCAAATACTCATAGACAAATTCATCTCATAATTATGTATTAAAATGAAACATATATAGGACTTCTTTCAGTAGTGAATTCTAAGTCACACACTGTCGAAACAATCACAATATTTGTTGTCTATTTTTCTTTTGTGAAAAGTTGCTTAACTGTCTGCCTCAGTAGATATATTGTGTAGATCTAAGCCCTGAGATTCACAGAAAAATGCATACTGTGTGCTTCTTTCATTCATTTGAAAATGGGAAGGGGATTGCATCATGAGCAGGCTGTTTCAATTATATTTTGATATTTTTTGCCATTTGAAAGATAGCATGTTACAAATCATGTCAGAATATTTTTCCTACTGGACTTTTATATCTATCCAACAGTCAAAATATTATTTGTGAAGCGTGAACATTTTAATAACTATTCTTCTGGTTTTGTGAGCTAGTTGACACTGTATAATAGCAGAAAAATGAAACCGTGTTGAAGATTTATCAGAACAAAACACTGGAAATGATGAATCACAAGTAATGAAGCAGGAGCTAAAGAAGAAAAAATGTGCAAGTTTTTGCTTGATTGAAGAAATGCTAATACATATTGGTATGTAAGTTGTGACACCCTGATACATATGAACACATACAGCAGTATTTTATAATCAAAATAATGCAGTAGGAAACAATCCCTGGAAACACAATTTGAAGACCTCATTATCTGTGTGGTGTTAACCAGATCAGCGCATGCACAGAGTGAGTGCCTGGGGTCACAGCAAGGTCAGTTTAGGAACAAGAATTGCACACCCGATCTGGGAGTGAGTGCTACGACATACAGTTTGAAGTGTGGCCATCGGAGAAAAGGTGGAGAAGGCAGTATATAACTTTACTGAGAAAGTTCAGGATTTGGTGGGAATTCATAAAATGAGGCGCTAGAATTGCTATAAGCTGATTGCCTAACTCTAAAGCACTGTGCAGCAATGAAATGGGCAGCTTTTTTCTCCCCTGCTACCAAATATCCTTTGAAATTGAAGATCAGGGTCAGAGCTACAGAGGAGAGACTGGAGGGGTAAGTGACTAACCCTGGGCAGAAGAATCTACTAGGGTCAGATATCCAAACTGAATTAAATCCATCCATCCTCTTACGCACTCAGAAGAGAAGTAGTCTGACCCTCCACCATTTTATGTAATATTTACCATGTGCTAAGAAGGTGCGAAAGATCGAAGGGGAAAGAACTCCATTTATTAGCATTTTAAATCCACACTTATGTGACATAGCAAATGTTACTCTATTCTGAGCCTGAACACATACTCTGAGCCAAAATATTATGAGAATATCTTAATGGATTATACGTCCATCTTCTTATTTTGAGCCCTTATTTTGAACTGGACATACACTGAACAGGACTGACAGCTTAAAGCATACAAAAAAAGTACACAAGCCAAGAAGGTAACTATCTCATTTCTGAGAAACAGGGTCACAAAAATGATCAGAGGGATGGAACACCTCTGCTAAGATCAAAGGCTGAGAGAGTTGGGGTTATTCAGCCTGGAGAAGAGAAGGCTCTGGGGAAACCTTATTGTGGTCTTTCAGTACTTAAAGGCTGCTTATAAGAAAGGTGGGGACAGACTTTTTGTCAGGGCCTGTTGCAACAGGCCAAGGGGTAATGGTTTTAAACTGAGACGGTAGATTTAGATTAGATATAAGGAAGACATTTTTTACTATGAGGGTGGTGAAACACTGGAACAGGTTGCCCAGAAAGGTGGTAGATGCCCCATCCCTGGAAACATTCAAGGTCAGATTGAAGGGGGTTCTGAGCAACCTGATCTAGTTGAAGATGTCCCTGCTTATTTCAGGGGAGGTTGGACTAGGTGATCTTTAAAGGACCCTTCCAACCCAAACCATTCTATGATTCTATGAAATAGGAAGGCCCCATCTACTGTATATTTCCCTTCCAAATAATACACCTTGTACCACCAGTACCTCTTTTCCTTAGGACTACCACATGTACCAGGTGTACTATGGTGTATTTGTCACTCTCAGGGACATTTTTTCATCTTTTGGTTTAAAACACATCCTACGCTTCTAAATAATATCCCTTCACCTTTTCTGAAAGAAAAAAAAATGTTCCATAACTTCTCTGTCAAACCAAAGCAAAAAGAAAAGCAATTCTATAAGGATGGCTGAAGTGAGCCCTTTTCCCAGCAGTGCAGTACAGCAGCATCAGTCATTGCTGCAGCTGCCGCCAGTTCTAACCTCCACGAGGCTCAAGAGTTCAGAATTGGCCTGTGGCTGCTGAATCTAAAACTTCATTGCCGGTTGTAGGTACTGATTGAAACTCTGAACTACATGAAATGGTAAGAATAGCTTTCCCAAAAATTCAAAATTCTTTAAAATATCACTGGTCATAAGACTCAAATAAAATCAAACCTTGATTGCTAGGGGATGCAATCAGAAGAAAGGAACAAGTATTATTTTAATTAAAAACCACAAAAAGTATTCTGAACTCAATTTTTAACCTGTGAAGTAAAGACTAAGCCCCTCGTCTTTATCATGAGACTTAAGGTATATACACACCGTACACTGCAATGCAATGTAGACAAGACAAAACTAACCTGGGTTCCAGGAGCAGTCTTTCCATATTAGGAAAACAACAGATCATAGAGTCATTGAATCATCCAGGTTGGAAGGGACCTTTAAGATCATCAAGTCCAACTGTTAACCTAACACTGCAAGGTTCACCACTAAACCATGTCTCTAAGCACCACATCTACACATCTTATAAATAACTCCAGAGATGGTGAATCAACCACTTCCCTGGGCAGCCTGTTCCAATGCTTGACAGCCCTTTCAGTGAAGAATTTTTTCCTAATATCCAATCTAAACCCCCCAGCACAACTTGAGGCCATTTCGTCTCATTCTGTCACTTGTTACTTTGGAAAAGAGACCAACAATTACCTCTCTACAACTTTCCTTTCAGGTAGTGGCAGAGACCAATAAGGTCTTCACTGAGCCTCTTTTTCTCCAGGCTAAACAATCCCAATTCCCTTAGCCACTCTTCATAAGACTTGTGCTTGAGACCCTTCACCAACTTCATTGCCTTCTTCGGACATGCTCCAGCACCTCAATATCTTTCTTGTAGTGAGTAGCCAAAACCTGAACACAGTATTTGAGATGCGACCTCACCAGTGCCAAGTACAGGGGGATGTTCACTTCCCTAGTCCTGCTGGCCACACTGCCTCTGATACAATATCATATGGTTTCCACAAATTAGGATGATAAATTAGCCAGCATGAAGGTCTTCACAAATAATAGCTTGTTTAGCTTTATGCACTTGAAAGAACGCATGGTACCATACATAAGCTACATTGTGTTTTCCTTGACACACAGGAAATATAGAAAAGGGATTTTGCTTTTCACCTTAACAGGATAAGATGGAATAAAAGAAGAAAAAAAATCAGTCAGTTTGATTTTTGACTCAATAATTTAACGTCCTATTTTCCACAAAAATTGCAAAACACAAAGTTGTAATAGCCTACTGTTGTATATGAACAGAGACATTCTTTTGCATTTACTTGAGTGGGCTAGGTCTAAAGGATTATTTTGTTCCAATGAACATTATTTTTATACAGTAATCAGAACATAATACACACAAACTTAATAATACTACTTTCAATGTCTAATGTCTACTGTACCATGTACTGAGTTATCTGAAAGTAATTTTACAACCAGGAACTAGGCAAAAAACACCTCTACTGATGTGGAATAAGCAAACATTTCCTACTCTACTACTGGAAATGCTGAAGTACAGAATGGCTAAGCAACACATTTTCCAAAGGGATACTTGGATTGATGTTTATAGGTTCTCGCATGTTTCACCCTAAAATATGCCTGGAAAAGTATAGGAAAATTATCAAACTCTTATAGGAGAGAAGTTTCAAGTTCTGAAAAAATTGGGGAGAAAGTTGTAATGATTTTTACTGGTCAGATGAGAAAGCTTTTCTGGCATCAAAAGTGTAAATCCGTGTTCTGATGCTTTGCTGTCTTCAGTATATGCAAAACAAGTTTGTTGGGATTAATATATTTATTCGTTTAAATGTTACGTGCTTCCAGTTGATACTGTCTTACACATTTAATTAGCCTATTTCATTTATTAATATGTTTGCTGATAGTTGCTAATGCCTACATAATCCAGATGAATCTGGGCCTTCAGTGTGCTATGGGGGATTCAAATTTCTACTAATAGACAACCCAGATCTACATACACATTGATAGTCTACATACACACAAGAGACAGAAGGTGAGAAGAGTCACAGCGACACAAAGAAGTAAGCTTTTCCCAGGACATTTAGAAAGATATCAATAGACCTGCAAAGAAAACTTGCCTTCTACATCCCCAGTAAAGAAATCTGGCCACTTAACTATTTGGCCTTTCATTTATTTTCCTAGACAGGTGATTTAAGTATAGGTGATTGAAAAGAGACTGTTTTACCTTCAAATACATTAACAGGTGGAAGAGGCAAAGTATGGAAAACTACATTAGAACATGAGAGGTCAGCAAGTGAAGCACTCAAAAGTCATAATATGGCACAGAGTAATCTGCATATTGTATTCCATTCTTATGTGAACACATACAGTTTTTCGCTTCACTGTTGAAAGAAAAAAGTATTCACCAGTACTTTTTATGCCTGTTGTTCAAAACTGTGGCTCCTGTAGTTCATACTGGCCAAGCCCTGCACCAAATAACGATTTTACTTTCTTTCTTTGATTTTCATTTGATGCTCTGTTAGCTTTTTGTTTGTTTCATAAAACTTTACACACTACCTGTAAGAAAATCCCCATTTAACCAAGAAGTATTATGACCCCCCGGACTTTACTAACAAGTAACTGAAATGGATACATCCTTAGGAACTTCCAGCAAGTCATACACAAAGTCCCTGGCAAAGAAAGGGATGAAAGCCAGATGTCCATGAAACCATGAAACTCATCTTTACCTTGCAGCTGATCCTTATTCCACTCACTGCACACTACATAACTATTTCAGTGCAAGAAGCAGCAGACATCATTCTGTTTCACAAGACATCATTCAGACATTACAGAGTATAATACACGGTACTCTATGTCACAGCAATTCACTGTGCAGCTTAGACTTATTTGACAGCAAATGTGTACAGTGAATGAGGCAGTGATCCCACAGAAATAATATACTGTTGCTGCATAATTAAGAATGCTACTGCAATGCACGTACCACAGGTGATTATATGAAATAACCCAAAAAGCTTCAGTTTTGATATTTTCTGGCTTTTTGATGATTCATTTGGGTTATGTCTAAATATTACAATAAAGTAGTATGCTAGACATCCCCCGAGCAGGTAAGTTTACAATTACTTGGAGCAGCGTAGCCTCTGAAGCATGGCACTGCACCTGGGCAATTAGCTCAGGCGTAACCTCAGTCTGCAGCAGCTTTATTGCTTCCAGTTCCAGAGTTAGCTCATTTAGTGCCTGTTTAGGAATTGCTCCGACAGGTACATGTTTACATTTTGCTTTCTGTGGGAGGGAGGGAAGAAGAAAACACTCCTTTGTGCCAAGCCTGTAGTAGGCAGTCAGGTACCCTCACCTCCCTCTACAGAGTTTGGAGAGAATCGGATCATCCCCAAAGCCCTGTCTCCTCAGCAATTCATATCCCACCATTTCCTGTTACAGCTGAAATTCCACTGAACCTTGCTGTATGCGCATATGCACATCTAGCAGAATCCTGAAACACCATGTATTCAATGGAAATTTCCCGTCAGTTTATATATGCTGTCAGAGCCAGCTATAATAAAGAAACCACAAGTTATTTGCTTTAATCTTCAACAGAACACCAGGGTTTTGGCAGGAGACACTTTCATCAGAAAGTTTATAACCACCAGTTGTGGATGTTTTCAGCTAACAGGCATACGTCAAAGGTAAATACAGTTTAATTATAGCATGTGTGTTTATTCTTTACTAATGAATTTGATTTTCACTAAACATATTTAGTAATCAGGGAAAAAAATATATTCCCCTAATTTGCATCATCAACTTATAATTAATTCAGTTAAGTCTCAGCCTTGTTCATTCCCTGGAAAATATTTTCCCAAACTAATCCCATACTTACCTTACTTTTTCAGCATAAAACACTGGAGTAAGCAGCTGACAAAGAACATGCTTATTAAGCAATATACTTTAAAACATATTTTGCAGGCATAGATTGTCTTTTCAAGAGCTCTAACTTCTCCAGCAATTTAGCTGGTGCTTCTCCATCTTTGAAGCTTCTACTGCTTCTACTGCTACAAAACTTCTGCAGTTTCACAACATTTAATTCTCTAAAAAAAAAAAATATATATTTAAATGTACCCTGAAAATCAGAAGTGGTTATCATATGGAAAAAGAAAATTACTTCAAAAATCCTTATAAAACCCTTGAATCTCAGATTAGAGTTTCCATACTGACTATTTACTTTTTTCCTTATGTTTCCAAAAGAAATGTATTGCACTATTGCACTGGTAGAATGACAAAAACAATGCCGCATTCTGTGCCTTCTCAATTATCCTTTTGTCCCTTTATAAAGCACAAGCCAAAGAAAACTGAGGCATACAAAAATAAGGGAAACTTTCAATCAGCAAAATAATTTGCCAAAGACTACAGTGTAGTCAGATCAGTTACAACTTTTCAGAGAACTGAAGACTTCAGTAATGTTATTTAGGTTTTAACATTATTGAAAAAGCTTAATTCAACCTTTTTGTTGGGTGGGCCAAGTGAGCTATTTTAACAGATCTGAGTCATCTGTTCTGTGTCTTGAGCTTGCTGCCCCAATCAATGTGTATATTTTACTAAGATTTTAAACTTATAATAATCTACATCACAATTTTAGACAGGAAGGGACAATCTGGCTCATCAAATCAAGTTCCTGTTATCACAAACAGACATGATGAATCATCCCGTTCATCTGCTCATGTCTTAACTGCTTAGGTACTACTCCTCTCATTAGAAGTGCATTTCAGAATCTGTGAATGTTAGAAACCACCTATTTCCAGGCAAAACTTGTTCAGGGCCAGTTAACAATGTTGCAACCCAGTTATAACCACTCTTCTGTCCACCTGGTGTTTAAAACTTTTGATGTTTTTGTTTCAAAGTATCCTACAAAGTATCCTTCATTTTCCTAGGTTGAACAATCCAAGTTCTTTCAGCATCTCCTCTTTTCCTTCCCCTGATCATCCTAGTAACCTTCCTCTGTACCTGTTCCCGTTTGATTTCTTTCCTGAACAAAAATTGATCCTCAGCAATTAGTTTTACAGATTTGTTATGGTTTGGGCCCCTGTTGTACTCCTCAACAACCTTCTGAGATAAAAGGACTACTTAAAAGTGTTGTTTGTTTTTTGCTTTTTTTTTTTCTTTTTAATTAATGGAGTACCTTCTCTGATTTGTTAGCAATTCTTTTCGTGACACTTGTAATTCCACATGCTACCTTTTCCGTTGGTTTCATGATTCCCCAAATGTACGTTGTTCCTTGACAAATAAAGCATAAGACTCACACCTACCTTGAAAGGTACTTCCAACTCAGGCAGTACTGAGAGAAGCTGAGAAGAGAAAAATATAGAATACCCCAATGTGGTATTTAAGGGATCTGAAAACTAAAGGGTAAGAGCTAGCCATAGAACAATACACACAATTTATGAAAATTATCTGAAATTATGAAAATGTTGCCTGTGTACATCCTATTTACAGATTTCTGAAATCTTTTCTCTGGAGAAAAAGTGCAACATCTGCAGGAACAGTAGCAGGTGGTTTCTGGGAGGAGGGCCAGGCACAGAGACTTGCAAACAGACTGAAAATAAAAGTGGGAGACAGCCACTTTAGTGTAGTAAAGATACTCTCTCATGTTTGTTTTTATAGGTCCAGGCACCTAACCTTTTTCAGCTGGATTGCAGCTGGCCTCTCTAAAACAGCTTTAAATCAATGTATCGGTTAAGAGGTTCAGTGTCTTAGGGGGGTAGAGGTGCCTGAAGGTTCGGAAGGCGAGATCCACGTAGCAATCCCAAAGCTGTGCAATCAAAACTCTTGCAGCACCATACGCTCTTACTGACCCACCTTTCCCCTAATAACCTCTGGCTTTAAAACATTTATCCTTACACTTTCAAAGTCCAGCAAAGGATATTAGCCTTTCAGTAGGCTGCCATTAAAATGTTGCATGCCACTTTGAAAACCTAAGTGGTAGAGTTTTAGTGTCAATTACCATTTTTTTTTTCTGGTAAGATATAATTGCACTGCTTTTTGGGACACAGCTCCAGTATTTCTTACATCTTCGTTAACTACATATTGTAAATTTACAATTTATAACATCACACTGTGTGAAATACAGGCTGTAAAACCCTGCCATTTATAAATCCAGCTTGTGTCCGTTCTTGCTGTCAAATGCCTTTGAGTCTCAGAATGCAGCTATGCTTTATTTATAGGAAGAATTCATATTTTTCTAACTTGCAAATGTTGAGAATCACACCTTCTGCACAGTAAGTATTTTGCTTATTTTTGTATAGTTGTTGGCTTTTGTATCCCAAAATAGGATCTACCCAAATGATGAAAAAAAAAAGCATTCTATTTGTTTTTTGGGTTTTTTTTATTTAATAAAAATTTAAAGCTAAAAGCTGCTTAGCCACAAGGGAAACAACACAGAGCAGCAGTAAAGCCAGTAGCCTCTATTTTTAAAGCTGTCTTGTATTTCTGTAATGCTGATGGCCAAACTCAAGCTTTAAGTAACACTACCCCTTGTGACCAGGCTGCTTTCAACTTTTCCATTTTATTAAAAGAGCTAAATTGAGGGTGTTCCATGAGTCTAATTTGGAGTTCAGTTGCTGTTGTTGTTTTTAAATAAAAAATGAAAGTCAGAAGTGGTCTAGTCATCAGGGAAGCAGTACATGAAGTTAAGTTGGGGATAACCCATACTGTGCTGGGACTACAAAGCATTTGGATAACGTTTGTGATGTCGGAAGTGTTTGATTACAGAAACATGTCAGAAAGTGAGAATATGTGTAGCTGTAAATAATGAGTTTTATCTCTTTGTTTATTCAATTGTTATTTCAAAACACTTATTTAAAAAAGTGATTAAAAATACAGTCTTAAAGTGTTGCTGAAATGCGTTTGCTCTCATCTGATTTGCTTTCTTCCTCTGCTTGGAAATATGGGAAAATATATTTTCATCCCAGCAATTTGGAACTAGCCATAAAGAACATGTTCTCAAAGCTTCATAGACACATTAATAATTCTGTACGAGAAGTATTAGTTCAGGAGGTAAAAAGAAGGTGTAAGTAACATAGTTTTTTCATCATCCTGTAATTTCAAAATAGCTCCTTGCAACAGCAGACATTGCAATGGCTTTAGGCTTTGGCTCACACACCGATTCTGAGCCAGAGCACACAGAAACAGATTGCAGGCTCACCAAGGATGTATTGGGAGTAATGGTAACTGGGCAGTGCAGTTACACAGATTCTGTTGAAGTTCAAGAAAACAGACATTTGAGAAGTAAGCAATAACTATGAATTCTTTTACTTTCAATCACTTACCTATAATGTCTGCTTACCTTGCTTGAAACATCCATCATCAAATGTACAATGCAGGCAGTGAAAATTTTGGTATAAGCAATTGTTTCTAATAGATGCATTTTCCCCATATATCAATTCATTGGTATCTGAAATAGCATACTAAGAAGAAGCTGCAAGCACATTCTGTTAGACACAGGGGTGACACGAGTTAATTTCATTGCTGTCAGGAGATATCTTGATGGGTATATATTGTGCGTTATCATGAGTTACCACAGCTGCAAGGGATTATTTCTTCTACTAATAATGGCATAATAGAATACCATAACTTGTCACAAGATTTCAAGTCAGCTATGAAATTAACCTATTTCATCACTGAAAAAAAAGGTCCTTACTGATTTTTTTTTTTCCCTTTTTTAATGGGACTTTGGTGCTCCTGTAAATAGGAACTATGAAACTTTCAAGGAACTGTGGAACGGCTTAATTTCTTGAATAAACCTTGCATGTAGTTTCTAAAACTCACCCATCATATTTTTCGTTCACAGATAATGTGAACCACATCACAATTTTATAGAAAATTAACAATGAATATCTTAAGCCAATAGAAACTAAAGAAGTAAAATCTACCCTCTGACATATGTCCCATTCCCCACATGGCAAAAAGTGGTGTCCATGTTTCTTGCAGCATCCCCTGGAGGCCATCAAACTCTGCAACACTGAAGAACGACTTTTTAAGAAGTCCTGACAACAGCATGCCAGATCCTAATTTGTAGTTCTTCATCCTTTTAGGATGTAACTGAACAAGATCAAAATGCATCAACAAGGTAGCTCATTCTTAGAGAATAAGATTCTTTTCACTCCTGGGTGAATTTATGCCCATTTAGAGAACTGAATCATCTCACCGAAGAGCCAGATGTGTGCTACAGTACATAGCAGGGAGGCCCTGGAAGGTACCTGAGGGATGGAGAGAGCACAACTGCTTCTGCCAGTGGCAGCAAGCCATTAGGCTGGGTCATCTCAGCTTGTCTACTCAAGGTTCATTTAAAATAGAAGTAATTTTTGAAGCTGGATTGGCCCAAATTGCTATAGGCCAACACGTGAGAAACTAAAAGAGCTTTGTACGTAACCACAGCTAAAAGGCGCAACATTGAAATTTCAGCATTGAAGAGGCACACCAGAGATTACTGCAGTGAAGTCCCCAACTCAAAGCAATATTTGAAAACCACTTAAGAAAAGAATAACTGCTGCTGACCATTTAAAAGTACCCAGGCATTTAAAGACATTTAAACAGTTGGTCTTACTGTGAAAAGAAAGTTAAAAATATTGACATTAACAGAGAAATAGCTTATTCATCTCCTCCTAAGGTTTTTCGAGTAATTTGGCAGCAATAGCTCTGTTTTATCTGGTTTGAACTATAGTTCCAGTTTCACCATGGCTGTGACTGTAAAGTTCAGATCAGATCCAAAAGCAGTGTTTACAACATATTGCTGAATTGCTCTAACAATGTAGCACGTATATCAAATAGGAGGAACAGAATATCTTGCATAAGACCACATCGAGGCAAAAGAGCAATCATCAGCTACTACCCTCTGGTTCTTTCCTGAGAGAAAAGAACAGCTCACTCAAGTGCCTCTCGATAATTCTTGCCAGGGTTTCCAGCAAAGTCAACAAAGCTTCATGGTCAATGGCTAGTGAGAGAGTGAAAGGATTAGCAAAAGCATTTAATTTTTGTCCATTGATGACAGCAGATCACATAAGATTTCCTTTCTTATTATCAGGGTCATGTAGAAGAACTGCTCCTGCTGAAGCTGCAGGAATTAAACTTATAAAATATGCTTTGCAAAATTTAGGGGAGAAGTTAGATTTGATTTTAATTGTTTAGCAAACCCCAAGAGCTATAGTTCATAAATTAAAAGGTTTTGTGAGCACAAACATTAATTGAGTTATATGTGCTTTCTGAAATGTACTGTCAGTTGGTTCTTGAAAAGATTAATGTTCTTGTGATTCCTTTGTATGCATGTCTGAATTCTCTGCTCGTCCCTGTGGGTTCTGTTTAGTGGCATTTAGGTTCTCTGATGGAGCAGATGACTTTTTACAGCTGACAGTGTTGTAACAGGGATCAGAAAAAAGCTTATTCCTCTGACCCCCCAGTCTGGAAGAGGAACTGAAAATGCAGATATGGGTAGAAACTGCTATTTAATGTTTTCATTCTGTTGATAAAATCAGGCTTATTTTCTCTGATGAGAGAAAGCTAAGCCTTGCCAGAGTCTTCCTAAAGCCTGCTGAAGGCACAGATTTCCCTGCTGGATTTTGTTTTCTTTCTTTACTTAACAGACAGAATAATATTTCTGGGGAGGGGAACAGGCAGAGGCAGGGGAGTGCTGCTTATGGAGGTGGTGGTGGGGCACACACACCTGATCTTTGTTTTCCTTTTCCCATCCCTCCTTTTGTAACCCAGGTCTCGCTCCAAAGTCATCACAGGAAGTCTCCCCCCATCTCCTCCCCTTGGCAGTGAAAGAAATTTCTACCTTAATAACATTACTCTTTCCTCTGCCTCTTCGCCAGCATTTATAGTCACAACTTTCCATATTTTAGTGATGTTTCTATATTAACAATCAGGGAATTATAAATGTTTTATGGGTTTCTCTGGCCGGGTCTGTGGAGGGAGCATCAACAGTAACTTTGTTTAGAAAAACCTCAGGAGATGGGCTGAAGGCTGCTCTTGTTAAGACTTGAGGGAAGTCTGAGCTATCATGAAAACTTGCCTGTTTTTTTTAGGAAAGAGAGCAGTACTTCTTCCCTTAAACTTCCCCTATCTTCCTTATCCTTCCTATTCAAACGCTGCCTACAGACAATTAGTTTAAAAATTGCAACTAAAATTTGTATTTTAAATTTATAATTAAAATGTGTTAAAATTCTTTGTGTTTGCTTAAAGGCTGCAAGTTATACTACTACAGCTAATATTTGGTCATTTGATTTGCTTTTGTTTTTACTGAAAACTTGACAAAATTTTTTTTCCCCATTTTACTGACAGGGGACATAATTAGGAACAGAGTTCAACATTCTAAGGACGTCTCCTGAGTAACTTACCTGAACAGAACATCTTCAGCAGGGCTCCCAGAAGTGAAGGACCCCAGCTAGGTCAGTACAAGAATTTGGGCTGAGAATTGTGGTCTGCATAGCCTCTGAGTGCTCAGTGGAACTGTGCTGGAAGCCGGACTTCCCTGGGCTCTGCCTTCTGTATTCAAACTGCGAGATAACCTTCTTTTCTAAATAGATAAATTACAACAAGACGGAGTGAGATCAACCTCTAAAAATCCTAGACGAAGCAAAGAAATGGTCCCTCCTGTGAGGCGCAAGAAGACTAATTGTGTAGTAAGAAAGCTACCAGCTGCCTAATAGCAAAATTTAATAGAAAAAGTACAAAGGCCTCTTTTACTCATCAATATGAGTTTAGTCATAAAACAAAATATACTGGTGGGTTAGCTGCCAGTACTGACCATTATCTAGAAATATCGGGTATGTGTCTCCACGTTTCTACTCAATGGACTTACACCATGTAAAGGCGGCCCTTAGATCCGTGCTGTTTGCCAAATATCCGAGTGCCTTACCTTCAGCAGAAACCAATCAATTTTACGAAAGCAAAATGCATGACATCCAACCTGCCAAGAGGTCTAATAAGAGAGCATTGCACTTTTCTCTGGTAATAACAATATTCCCCAAACCTTAGAGTTAAATTGAAGTATACGTATGTCCCAATATATACTTTCTTAAAGAGTTTAAGACAGTTAACATCTATGGTCAAACACATAGGTCCCAGTCAGTAACTGAGACCACACCTCTGAACTGCATTTTAAAAGGCAGATTTTAATTATTACTGCAGGGTAAATATAATTTATTGTTACCATTGGCACTCTTAGAAGCCATTTCATTAAATTCCAGGTATCAACAACAAAATGAGTAACGACCCAATTAAATATAGTACAACACAAACTCTCCTTGGGGCCTGAGTCTTGTGTGGCATGCAAGACTGGAGAGTGGGCAAAGGAGTCCCTGACAGCTGCCACAAGATCATAAGGACCTGTCAATTCAGAGCCATCAAGAAACTCAATACTGTTTTGTAAAGTAGATTAGGTAAACCACATAAAACCTCTGTGTAGACATTCTCTTTCATAATTAAAGTTTCTTTACTCCACTAAGGTTTAATATATTTTTATTGCTTTAATTCTGAATGTGAACGTCTAAAGAGAGCTTGAATGCAGTTGCCCTAATTTATTTTAAAGATGCATCTTTAGTTGAGTTCAGATGCTGAATGTCCCTCCCTCTCATCCTAAGCTTTAAATAAGCAACAGCTTTAAACTGCAGATTGACAAGGACAGGAAGAAGCTTTCAGCAGCTCCCTTCCTTCCCCTTCTCTTCTTTGTATCTGGTGCTGATGAGCTGTTTGGATACTCTCCTCCACGCTTGGACCATCGCAGGGGGGGTAGCAGAAGCTTTGCCCAAACACAAGCAGAATCACCTGATTTCTTCTTAGGGTATCAGCCAAAGCCCATTGAAGTTGCTGTTTTTTTTTTTTTCTTCCTGAAATATTGCAACATTCTTCAGAAGTGAGGTAAAGTTTGTGCCTGTTCTTATTTTGTTTGAACTGCTTTACTTCTTCCCAAGATTCAGCTTGTATAAAAATGTACTGAAGTAATAAGAATGTACCCTTTCCCCCATTCATTTGTGAAACTAAACACAAAACAAAACAAGACCATTATGTAGATCACGATGCATGTATTTCACATATTTCACTTTCACTTCAGTCAAAGTGCCTGGGAAAACAAAACAAAACAAAACAGCAATCTGCTTTCATATGCAAAAAGGAATGGTGATATTGAAAGATGAGAGGAGGGATTTTTCGTATACTATGTGAAAAGCGATAAAACTTGCAAGTTAAAAAACAAAAAAACCCTGTGATTTTTGTGCAGAACACACAGCTGTAATTCCTATATCAGTAATAATGATAATTTTCAGTTTTTTCTGAGGCACTATAACATGATTGGCATTCCAAGCAATAAATTGTCAATGATTCCCTGCCTGGTAGAGAAGGGCAGATGTACACGTTTCTGGTCAGACGACTTTGCAATTTTGTAGGTGAATCTCATTTTAACTTTTTTTTTTTTTTTTAAGGAGTCTATTTCTTTTAGCAGTATGCTTTTCCGAGATGCCCTGATTCTAGATCAACCGTTGCAACCTGAATGCACTTACAGTGAAAGCTGTGTGAGAATTCTCCCTGGGCTTCTGGGAATGCCAGATTGATTTGTGTTACTAGCGTTTAGTAGAGCAGTAGGTTACTACAAAAAGTGATTTTGAGATACGATCTCAAGTCGAAATCCATAGCTGTAGGGAGTGATACTTTGAACTGGATATTTTTCCTGCATTTTGGGACCCTTGAATTGCTATCAATAGTCAGAAAGCACATCCTCTTAAAGTAATCCTAAGATGTTTACACTAAGTAGATGGGGAAACCCAATTCAGCCAAGGTATTAAATTAAACATTACAGCATTTTAATTTTTTTAGATATTATTTACCAAAACCTGGGGTAAGAGAATGCAGTGAACTGAAAATACCAAGCGAGGGACAAAAATCCATTTGACAAATCAGGTCACTAAGGAACTCTCTGAGGCTTAAGCTGTTGAAAAGACTTAATTTTTTAAGACAACCTTTTTTTCCATCATGCTGTAACATAACCTTTTCTTTCTTTCTCTGTCCCACTCAAGCTGCTATACTTTAGGATCAGTTCACTCTGTTGAAAACCCATTGTAAAAATGTCAGGGTTCATATAGCTCATTGCTATAGATGACCTTGTAGTACTCTCTGCTCTTACATCACTTCTTTTAATTTCACCTTCCATTAATCATCCCTATTACTTTCTAGTTACAATACATCTATTACACTGTTGTTGGATTTTCTTTTTCTTTTCTCTAAAGCTTCCTGCTTTCCTGATTTTCTTGGGCTTTCTAACCTTTTTCTTCTTTTCCTTTTTTCGTCTTGTATAATTTTTTTTATCTCCTGCATACTTACCTTTTCTTATAGACACTGCTTGTAACAACTAATTTCTTTAAAATTTGTGCAAAACTCATGTATGTTCAGCAAGTCACCTTACAATACAGCATTGTTCTAGGCAATGTCATTGCTATCTAAATTATTCTTCATCCTGCCTTACTTCTTGTCTTGTAGATTCCCCAACAGGAAGCAGTCTTCCTTCTCATAGTTGGCACGCTTCCTACTTAGCCCTTTATTTCTCAGCCATTTTTGTCTTCCCTATCCTATTATCTGTACCTTCTCAAAGTCAGTTTGTACTCGTGAGGAAAGTCTTAACATTTTGGCCCTTTCTTTTCTAGCTAGCCTAAAATGGTCCTCCAAAAATGGATTCTTTTAAACATCTTGTTTCTTTTATCATTTCTTTCACTAGCATCATTTTTTTTCCTAGGAATTTTAAAATCTGTATCAATAATTTTCTTAGATTTTAAAACTGTATTCCTTGTTCCTCCATTTCTAACTGGCCCTCCTCTTCTTAAATGCCATAACCTGACATTTTCCTAGTTATTGTATCTCTGTTTTTTAGCTAAACACAGTTTAATTTTTGCTTGTAACTTTCTGGTAAACATTAACGGTACTTGTTCTCAATATCTGAAATAAAATTATACATTTCTATGAACCTCCTAAGCATATCACTAATATTTCTTCTTTAAGTTGAAATTGAATCACAGATATCTACCACTGGACAAGTACCAGTTAAAAAAAAATCAGAGATGAGTCTGAAATATAGAAGATTATGGATTTCTTTTTAAGTTATCACAATTCAAAGAATACTTTATCTGGTTTACATCCTGTTTTTGGAAAAGCTTTTCATCAGTCCCAAATTTACCTCAACATTGGGGGCCCAAAATCAGAAGAAACTATAAGTGTAATTGCAAATACGCACTGCCATTCCATTGTATAATAATTCTAAAATTTACACGATTTTGGTTTCATATTTACGATGACCAATGTATAGCTATTTTCCCTGCTAATCTCCTAAATATCAATGTAAGTTTTTGATCATAGTGACATAAAAAACTACTGTACTACGTAACTCTGAAATTGAGAAATCCTTTTTAATGTTGATACTTTGACCTATCACCTGGATCTATCACGTAGATCTATCACCTAGAAAGTACCTTGCAAACGTTTTCTTCCTTCACATACTTACTGTTTTAAAATCAATTAGAATCTCTTTTTTAGTGAATAATAAACTGACCTTTTCCAATTGCAAAGAAGATTGCAATGCACCTCTGATGTACTGCTTAACCCTAGTGTTTTTTTCTTCTTTTTCTGTAACTGTTAATTATCCATCTCCTATTACCAAGTCTAGTTGCTCCCTGCTCTGCCTACACTATTCAATTAATATCACCTTATATAAAAACACGAGCACTTTCACTCTACCTTATGTTTGATGATTTTCCTTCTTCTGATTCTCCCACCACATAACAGCTATTATTAATGATCCTTTTTCAGTGGCACATTTCCTGAAGCTTTTAAAGTGGCTACTTTCTCAGCACCCTCCCTTAAGAATCTTTTATGTGGTTCAAATTCCATTGCTAACTATCATGCTATTTCTAACCTTCTATTTCTTGGTAAAGTTCTTGAAAAGATATTCTGTTCTTAACTTTCCAAACACCTTGTTAATAATAATCTCTTTGATTGTTTCCAAGTAGGGTAGATTTTCATCTCCAGCACAGAACGAAACTGTTCTATTCCACTTACAAGAGTTGAAGATGTCTTGAAATCTTGCCTAGTGATCATAGTTCTTTCCCCTCCTCATTATTTTAGATGACAGCATGGCATTTGGCAATACAGAACTTAATATTTTATTACACTATTACAGATCATGAGATAATATTTCCAATTCTCGACAACTTTATTTTAATGGTAACACTTTTTTTCCTCTAGTTGTTTGTCATTTTTTTTTTTTTTTGCTGTTGTCATTTTATTCACTTTTTTCACATATTTGATGTGTTAACCTCCTTTTTTTTTTTTCATTTCCACCAGTCCTGCAATTACTGGAATAATATTTTTCCAAGTGCTATTTAAAGATACTAAAGAAGTTTTGCTATTGATTTCAGAACTTTATTTTACATAAGCTACTTTCATTTTTGTACAGTTAAGGAACAGCTTGTGTTCCTCAAAGCAAATTCACAAATTAACATACTGTACTTGCATGTCAGCTCACTTGCACAGCTAATTAAATATTTCTCATGTGCGTTACATATGATGACTATTTCAGTTTATGTTGCAGCGATGTTTTCCAACATTCTGTGATTTATTTATAGGTATATCTATGGCACTAATCATTGGAGTATTTGAGCACATAGAAATGATTAAAGATACATCAAAATTACTTCTAGAAGGTACCGCTTTTTTTTCTCTGCTTTGAAGCTGTTTCTTTACCATAATGTTCTGGAGGTTGATTCCTCCTGTGTTCAGTGTCATTACTACATAGCTATTGGGGAATGCCACTTAATACAGACATGCCTTGTACTGAGCTTGAAAGTCATGTGAAAGAGGCTGAACTTGTTTGGGATCAGCTTTGTAGGAAGTTTGTTTCATATTTTTGGCCTGTCGCTGAAAATGCCCCCCTTTCCATTGTCACAAGATGAAAGCCGGGGATCTATCAGCCAAGTATCCCAAATGAGCGTATCAATCACACTGGGAAATTCTGAAAGATAGTGCTTGAGATAAGTGGGCTTCAGCCTTTCATATCTTTGATGACGGAGGGAAAGGGGAGGAAAGAAGCAGGACAAGGTTTTCAAGATACACACTTTTAGTATGAAGAACTCTCTAGTTTCTATTTATCCTCACTTACTCAGCTTTCAATTCCATTTTGTGGCAAAATTATTCTCTATTATTACTTACAGGAATCAAGATTTTGGCCACAGTACTTGGGTAAGACAGCAAAAACTATTTAAAGAAATTATGGACTATTTTAAAAATTAATCCCTCAAATAAGACTTGTGATGATAACCACCTACCTTGAAAAGGCACCTCTGAGCACACTACCCCAAGGTAAAACTGAACTACAACACAAATAATTTCCCCCTCTCTGGAAAACACAGCATAAACAGTAAATAAAATACAATTTATTGTGTTTAAAACTATTTTAAACCTTTGAGATTTGTTCTCCCCTTCTGGAAAACCCTGCACTAAACTTGCATTTCAGTTACAGACCCTCTTGAGTTTGCAGTTTCCACAAAAAATGGCAAAAATTTTGACTGGGAACTGAATTTTACTTGTATACAATTTTGCATCTTATTTGGAGAGGAGGGAAAAAACCAAAATGATGCAGTTTAAATTTGATTGTGTGTAAATTTATTTTGAGGTATACAATTGTAGAATTTATACATGGACTGCCAAGGGTGTGCAGGCATATCTATGACTTTATTCTAAAGTTTATAGGACCTCAAAATCCCTTCAAAAGTTTTCAGGATCCTATTTCCGTGTGACAGACAAGCGGTCATAAGAAACAGAGAATTAGTAAAGTTAAGTAGGTATTACAGGCAGATTTGCAACAAGATTTCCTCCTGCCATTTTCAGTGGCAAACTTGCTGACAATGACCACAGCTCACTGGACATAGATACAAACTACTTTACTCTTTCTTTTACCAACAAAAACTTCTTTCCCTACTCCTGCTTTAAGAATCATACAACTCATATCATTAATATAACAAAAACCACCTGTAGGAATGCATAGCAAAACAGTCTACTTCTTGCAAATCTACATATAAGATAACAATAAGTTACAGATTCGCCACAGTAAAAATGCATTGAAAAGGATGTAGTATATCACTTTCAACTTCGTATTATACTTGAAAATATAACAGAACCAAATACACTGTTAGAAGAATGAGGCTATAATTCGAGCTAAAGGGAACATCTGAATGCCTGGAGTTTTGTTTGGCCAAGCACCCAAAACCTGCTTCTTGCTCATGGTGCTCTGTCACAATGGCCTTAGACAATCCATTCTTCGTAAACTGTTAATAATTTGCAGTGGCAAATACAATTTTGCAAGGGTGGGAATGGGGAGAAGGGAGACGAAAAGACACACAGCTCATACTGGGATGTTTTCTGCTGTGTGTTAGTGATCAGGTGGCAGGATGGTAAGAGCCTTTACATAGCCACCCTGTCCTCTGGCTCTGTACAAAGGTGGCCTGAGTGGCACCAAGTGGGGCAACAGGCAAAGTGGCTGTGCTGTTGCCACCACATTTCCTCCCCCTTGAACAGCCCTTGTGTGCTATTAGGGGCAGCAGACTATGGAACTATACTAGGAAAAACCTAATTGCTGTAGAGAATGATTCAGAGTGATATATCAGGAGCGGCACCAGTAATCATGGGGGAAACCCGGAAAAAATCTGGGTGCAAGAAGTCTTAGCAGAGCTCTAGTAAGACCTGAAAAAGACTCCTTCTGGGATCTAGAGTTTCAGGGTCAAGTGTTAAGCTAGACAAGGTAAGCACTATTTGAGGGAAGGAGGTGAGAAAAATCACGTGAAGTACCAAATACAGGTGATTACCTCCCTTCCAGTACTTGGGGAAAAAGCAAGGAGGCAAGAAGCCTGAGGTATAGAGACACGTGGGTTATACTGAACACAATAGGATACGTGTCCGTATGGAACGAGTGAAAGAGAGGGCAGAATTTTAGAGGAAAAAAGAAGGATCGCAAGTTAGCTTATCTAAAAATTTGAGAATTGTGTAAGAGATTTGCTCTAACAGCAGAAGACATTTTTGCTTGCACTAGAACACTGGTGATCTAGGTTTTGTAGATTTTATGGATTTTTTTTTAAATATAGCAAGTAGAAGAGAACGTGGTGGCTCATTCAGGGTAAATACAGAAAGAATCAAACTTGAGAGTAAGATTTCTTTTTAAAATACATGCATATGCATACACAGTCACAGACACAGACACACACCGTTGCCCAGAAAAAAGATCTTACTAATATTGTACACCATTTGCTGCCACTAAACTGTTTAGGACTGATAATCATATTTTAAATTTTACTGTAGAATAAATGTACAAAAAATAGAGATTTCTGCTAAACAGTCACACTGAGAAAGTGTAAAATTCTGGATACTAAGTATTATCTGTGTGAGCACCCTTTGTTAAGGAAACATTAGGTTTTTGTATAGCATTTGCTATAGCAGATAGTACCTACGCTTCGGTATGCTCAATTATCTGCTCTTAACAGCAAGACATTATTTTAATATAAGCCTTTTACTGCAGTCAGCAAATATTGTGTATTTTGTTTAAATTGACATGTCATATGTTATTATAAAATATGAAAAGAAATGATTGGGTCTTTCAGAGTTAGGCAGAATCATTTTACTGTGGTTTGGCTCAACTGTATAGCATATTTTCTTTCAGAAAAGCCTCAAAAACCCTATGAGAAAATAGAGCAACCAATAAAACAAACAGATTAAAATGTGAAGTATGAACTAATGATCAATTGTTTACTTTTTTATTAAATTTCTTACATATCTGACTGCATATTAACCTCCTGTTGGACTAGAAAATAGAAATATTCTTTTTATAAGATGTTTGCTAACTGAGATAACACAGGTATCTGTTTTCATGCTTATATACAAATCTCCTTTCCAGTCTGAATACCACTTTATGTCTGTTAGCCAAAATTGGATGTCAAGATTTGTGTTTAAAAACAATAACAACTGAAAATAAAATGGCTTTCTTTAAGGGTCCTCATTGATTGTGGTTTATTATGCAATTATCTTAATGCTGAACTCAAGAGTAAATGTGAGTTGCTCATCACAATCTCACCATGAAATCAAGACAGTGAGATTAAACAAGTTGAAAAAACTACTATACTATCGAGTGTAGTTACTGATTATACTGTAGAATCAACAATCAAAATATAGTATACTGAACAAAAAGGCAGAGAATTTAAGACAAGTGTCACTTTCAGTTACCTAAATACAGTGATAAAACATCATTCCATTATTTGTTTTTTTTCAAATACTGGGAAAACATAGAAGTTTATTGTGAAAATAGTAGTTGAAGAAATATTACTGAATTATTAATTGATGTGACATTTGCTGTAGTCTAATAAAGAGAAAGTTCTTTCTTGGTGACTTCTTTCACACTGACAAAGCTGTATATATTTGACATCACTAGAGGATGATTTGAAACTCTTGCTTTCAGCATTTATGTGCTAGAAAGATTGGTAGCTCACAATATCTTCCTAAAGATGAGATCCTACATGATCCATTTACTTGCTATTCTAGATATTTTAAAAAGACAGAGAGATTAAAAAGTTCTGGGGGATAGAGGGAAGAAATGATGGGCGTCAGCAGAACTGCTACCTTGGACTTCCAGAGGGCGGATTTGGGGCTTTTCAGGAGCCTGGTTGACAAGTCCCCTGGGAGGCAGTCCTCCAGGGCAAAGGAGCCCAGGAAGCCTGGATGTTTTTCAAGAAGGAAGTCTTAAAGGCGCAGGAGCAGGCTGTCCCCATGTGCTGGAAGACAAGCCATCGGGGAAAAAGACCGGCCTGGCTAAACAGGGAGCTAGTGTTGCAACTTAAGGAAAAAAAGAGGATTTATGGCCCTTGAAAGGAAGGGCAGGCGACGCAAGAGGACTACAAAGAGGTAGTAAAGCTATGTAGGGAAAAAAACAGGAGGGCCAAAGCCCAGCTAGAACTAAACCTGGCTTCTGTTGTCAAGGAGAACAAAAAAAGTTTCTATAAATATATTAGCAATAAGAAGAGGACTAAGGATAATCTCTGTCCTCTAGTAGATGGGGCCGGTAACATAGTGACCAAGGATGAGGAAAAGGCTGAGGTACTTAATGCCGCCTTTCCCTCAGTCTTCAGTAGGACCAGTTGTTTCCTGAGTACCCAGACCCCTGAAGTAGAAGACAGGGATGGGGAGGAGAATGAAGCCCCTGTAATCCAAAGGGAAATGGTGAGGGACCTGCTTCAGCACCTGGAGGTGCACAAATCTATGGGGCCAGATGGGATCCACCCAAGGGTACCGCGGGAGCTGACAGAAGTGCTCACCAGGCCACTTTGCATCATTTATGAGCAGTCCTGGCTAACTGGGGAGGTTCCATCTGACTGGAGGTTGGCAAATGTGACACCCATCCAGAAGAAGGGCCGGAAGGAGGATCCGGGGAACTACAGGCCAGTCAGTCTGATCTCGGTGCCTGGGAAGGTGATGGAACAGATCATCCTCAGTGCCATTACACGGCACATGCAGGAGAACAGGGTGATCAGGCCCAGTCAGCATGGGTTTGTGAAAGGCAGGTCATGCCTCACAAACCTGATCTCCTTCTGTGATAAGGTGACCTACTTAGTGGATGAGGGAAAAGGTGTGGATGTTACCTACCTGGATTTTTGCAAAGCTTTTGACACCGTC
Source organism: Pluvialis apricaria (assembly GCA_017639485.1). Taxonomy (NCBI): domain Eukaryota; kingdom Metazoa; phylum Chordata; class Aves; order Charadriiformes; family Charadriidae; genus Pluvialis; species Pluvialis apricaria. The sequence goes on along the minus strand of CM030008.1, from coordinate 136,245,039 downwards.
TCCCACAGTATTCTCCTGGAAAAACTGGCTGCTCATGGCTTAGACAGGTGTACCCTTCGCTGGGTAAAAAACTGGCCGGATGGCCATGCCCAGAGACTGGTGGTAAATGGAGCTAAATCCAGCTGGTGTCCGGTCACAAGTGGTGTCCCCCAGGGCTCCGTGCTGGGGCCGGTTCTCTTTAATAACTTTATCAATGATCTGGATGAGGGGATCGAATGCACCCTCAGTAAGTTTGCAGATGACACTAAGCTGGGCGGGCGTGTTGATCTGCTTGAGGGTAGGCTGGCCCTGCAGAGGGATCTGGACAGACTGGGATGATGGGCTGAGGCCAATGGTATGAGGTTCAACAAAGCCAAGTGCCACATCCTGCATTTGGGTCACAACAACCCCATGCAGCGCTACAGGCTTGGGGCAGAGTGGCTCGAAAGCTGTCTGGCAGAAAGTGACCTGGGGGTGTTAGTCGACCAGCCAGCTGAATATGATCCAGTAATGTGCCCAGGTGGCCAAGAAGGCCAACAGCATCCCGGCCTGCATCAGTAATATTGTGGTGAGCGGGACTAGGGAAGTGATCATCCCCCTGTACTTGGCACTGGTGAGACCCCACCTCGAGTACTGCATTCAGTTTTGGGCCCCTCACTACAAGAAGGACATTGAAGTGTTGGAACGTGTCCAGAGAAGGGCTACAAAGCTGGTAAGGGGTCTGGAGGACAAATCTTACGAGGAACGACTGAGGGACCTGGGTTTGTTTAGCCTGGAGAAGAGGCGGCTGAGAGGAGACCTTATCACCCTCTACAACTACCTGAAAGGGGTTGTAGAGAGGTGGGGGCTGACCTCTTCTCCGGGGTGACAAGTGATAGGACAAGAGGAAATGGGTTCAAGTTATGTCAGGGGAGGTTTAGACTGGATATTAGGAAACATTTTTTTCACTGAAAGGGTTATGAAACATTGGAATAGACTGCCCAGGGAGGTGATGGATTCACCATCTCTGGAGGTGTTTAAAAAAAGGGTAGATATGGTATTTAGGGACATGGTTTAGAAGTGGGTTTTATCAGGGTAGGTTAATGGTTGGACTTGATGATCTTAAAGGTCCGTTCCAACCTCAGCAATTCTATGATTCTATGAAAAATAAAAAGGACACAATTGTGATGTTTGTGTGAAACAGAAAAATCTACTCTGGGAAGGGAAGGGAAAACAGTTATTGAATCGCAAGTTGATAAAGGTAAGAAAATAGGCCTTTCAAGTAAGCCTTCTTTGCTGTTTTTGTTTGCATACTATTTCTCCAAAATTTCTGCTATAATTGTTTACTAGTTTTGAGCAGTGGACCAACATGATTTATACTCTACTATTCATAGATTTAAATGTCTGTATTTCCTAAAAAAATGCATCAATAGGGTATTCATCCATACTGGACTGATCCTTTATATGAATGATATTTTGCTAGAGGCAGGCACGTATTTTCTAGTAGTAAACATTTAGTTTTATTTCTATAATAAAATTGATCACGTCCTCAAAAACACCATAGGCCTGTTGAGCTTGTCTCTTACTCATGACTTTAATTCCAATAGATCTCCTTTATCCCATAAGAATTTGTTGTTGATAGGGATTTTGTTTGTAAAGAACTTCAGATAAGTGTGTGCTGAAAGATGCTCCCATACAGAGTGTTCTGTTTAGGAAGCATTTTCATTTTAAGGATTATCACACCACTGGGAATTCTGAGCTTCGTACACTTATAATCAAATCAACCCTGCTTCCTCTGAAAGTTTTCATCTGTCAGAAATATCCCTTTTGAGATTCATATTAGTGATTTTATCCACAGAGATTTTTTTACAGTTAAATTAAACCTTCTTGAAAGTGTTTTTTCTCACTGGAGATAAGAACTTGAAGGAACAGAAGACCTAATGCTCTTATATGTCCATTTCTGTCCATTTCTGTCCGTTTGAGTAGAAAGGGCATGAACACCATTTGATTTCCTTGTAAGCATTCCTTCCAAACAAAGTGTCGTGCTCTGGAAATAGGTAGTATGCATATTGCCTTTTTTTTTTAATTTTTTATTTAATACTTCCAGTCTGGCCTAGATACTGCCACCGGTGGTCCGGAGTTCTAGTTCAGGTCTCAGTTAGCACCACTGTTGGGAGTTGCAGCAGAGCACCCAAACACTGAACAGCAGTGAGAACTGAATGGTCCTTTCACTCATGGAGGTGAGCCCCCAGCACGGGTGCTGATGAGCTGGCAGGTCTCAGTGGGTGCAAGCGGTGCCTTCCCCATCTGATGTGTGCTGACAAATTGCATAAATGGGCAAAGAACCACATTTTTTTAAAAAGAAAGGACCATCCAGACTGAAAATTTTGAGAGAGCTTTGTTGGTGAAAGCAGATTATATCTTATTATATTAGCAAATTGATCTGTCTGTCCAAAGGAAGTTTTGTCTGGCTTTGAAAGTGTTGCATGTACGAATACTTTAAGTCACAGGTAGGGAGCTTTTCCAATTTAAAAAAAAAAAAAAAAAACAAGCACCCCTACCCACCAAATTCCCATCTATTTATAAATATATACACACACATGGTTATGTTGTTTTCATACTGTAGTATTTTATAGATAACTATACCATTAATTCTTGCACGTTACTTGAAAAATAATTTAGGCTTATGAAGTCAACTACAAGATACCAATCAATAATGGGAAAGACAGTTGCAGAAGAAAGGAAGGAAGGAAGGGAAAGAAAGAAAGAAGGAAAGAAAGAAAGAGAAAGAAAGGAAGAAAAAGAAAATAAAGGAAAGGACCTAAGGATCATTCTGTAGTTAGGAGACTGTAATACCAATATCCACATTGTAGAAGTGTTATTTATCCACCAAACTGGAGACACTTTTAAATATTTTGAATTTTTACATCATCTGACTAGAAATATTAACCATTTTACTACCAAAAATTGTCTCATTAAGACAGAATAAAAGCATTAGTATTGGTTTGAAAAGAAATCAAGTTTTCTCTTTTTGTCATGGATCAAACATCTGACATCACAAGACGTCATACTATTTAATTCTCTAATGGTGTCTATGCACATCCAGCTGCACTGTAAGTAATTTTCCATTATAATCACAAGCAGTGATTGAACTCGTCCTTGGGATTATAATTCAAGTTGCTGTTCATTCAACTGAAGTTTGCAAAATACCTTTTTTTTCTAAGACACTCTCTTAACACTCCATGATGTCTACAAATATTACACAGTCCTTCTTAAATTCCACAGTCTCTCTCAAAGTATAAAATTAAATACATGATTGTTCATTAATTTCCCAGTACTGCAGAGTGCTGAGAACATTCTGTTGCTATGGGATGTAAAAGAACTTCAGGATATTCAGCATGTTTGACGATTGGGTCCTCTAAATGTATTTGAACTTACATTGGACATGAATTTTCCTGTTCTGCAACCAACTGATCAGTGAACACATTTAAAAATATAAATGAAACCAAAAGGACAGGCATAATTCTTCTTGATGTTATTTTCTCAGGTTCTGAACCTTGATATGATTTCATTGCACACCTTAATCAGAACAACAAGCACTGAAAAAATTTACACTGTCCACTTCCCTAATTGAAATTTTGCTAGATTCTCCAGAGATGTTTTCTGTAGATGAAATCCAGCTTAGGTTTCTCCCACAGTGCTGATTAGTTTGACTAGTTTGTTGCAGTAGAACTACTCTGACTTTCAAAGTCTCCCTACAGAGAATTGCATAGACCCTACCATGACTCTGTTCTCAGATATTTCACATGGAACTAAGAGCCAGAGCAAGTTCAAATGGGCATAAAAATATTGTCAAATTTTTATTTTTCCCACCAGACCCCAGCCTGATTCATTACATAAGACAGATGGGCTAAAGGAATCAAAGCTTGTTTAATGTCTCTTTTTACCCCTACCATTGGCTGCTCACCTGACACAAGCCAAACCCAACACTGAATATAAAATTATTAATTTTATAATGGCCTTTTCTACGGTGTTCATCACCACAGAGTCAAAATGTTATACTTATGTGGGCTTATGTTCACAGCATGCATGAAATGCATAGGAAACTGTGTTGTCCTTATTTTGCAACAGATATCAAATGCATAGAGAGAGGAACATCAAATTAATCCACTAAGTTTGTGTGTTGTACCTGACAGATTGAGTTTTTAGGATTAATAACATTTTTCTAAAATATCATGTGCTCAGACTGCAGTTCCTACTAAAATTAGTTACAGCTAAAAGCTTTCAGTTCTTCTGAAGATAAGAGCACAAGTTTTTCAGATTGGATAAACTCAATTAACAACCAACTGTAAAAGGTTTTGCTTTAAGGAACTGATCAGAACAACTTAATTATTTTGTAGTGAATCAAATTCTACAGAGAAGCCTTAACACTGAGACCACTTTTGCTTTTCCTAGTTTGACCATTCTTCTCAATTCTTGCAGTAAAAAAGGCCGAGTTTTACATCTGTGCAAGGCAAGATTTATTCATATTTTTATACACTATTGCATCATAAGGTTTGTCTAGATATGTCTGATCGAGATCTGTCTGGAATGGAAATAAAAAAATAGTAACACAGAAGTCCTTGGTTTCTAACTGGTAACCTATTTCAATGTGATACTTCTGCAATCTTGGAACGCTTGATTTATAGTACCGGTACTAATATTTCATTTCCCCAAAGCATGAGGGGAAAATAGCATTATTTTTCATTTAGAAACATTACCAGCCTCCACATAAAGAAAAAAATGGCTAGACAGTTACAGTGACTAGTAACACGGTATGGTCATGTATTCCTTTTGATTAAAGAAACTGTGTTCTAGAATCCTAAAGAAAGTTCTAGACTCATTAAAGTTTTATTGCATCCAGTGGTCTGCTACTTCCACTGATGAATTTCTCTAGCTTCCACAAAACAAAAAGCAAGGAGCAGCAACAACAAAAACTTTATCTAATGAAAAAAGTTGTGTGTGTGCATAAAAATTATATCCTGACCTTTTCAATGATCAGTTTATGTCCGGAAGTATAAGATCTGATAAAGCTTATTTTTGCAGTATAACTAGAGATGTTGTTATTGGTCATAAATTAATCTGCCCTTTTAAAAAATTCAGCTGTAATGTCTATATTCTATACTGTGTAAGCATTGAAAGTTTTAAAAAAGCAAAATGGCATATAACTGATGAGCTGTGCAGTCATATTTTTCATAACATTATATTTACCACATGACTTATTTATCATTGCTTTACTACTGCATAGAATAACAGACTATAATGCTTGATAAAATGCAAGTACTGATATAAACTCATCTATGCAGTACTTGCTTCTCCAATATATATTACTAGTACTGTACTAATTCCAGTGTGCTGCTAAAATTATATGATGAAAGTAATTTGGAAATTTTAAATAGCACTCATAATGTTTCAAAGATATTTTCAACGTTACATGCCATTCCTTTTAGCGTAGTAATAATGGGTTGGGAAATATTATCTGACACTTCAGAATCTTCATGAAAGTAAAATTATGAATATAATATCTTAAGCAGTTAGCTCTGGTACTTAACCACATATTTCAAGTTTGAATTTTGTGCATGAGTATTAGGGTTTTTTTAAATTTTTATTTCATAGACTCTATGGAACCCCTGGCACTGCTCTGTAGGATCAATGCTGCTTAGGTGTATCACCTATTTCTTCTCTGAACTATGCAGAAAATGTCAGTTTTGGGGGCACCTGTCTGAATTTGAAGTTGAATAGCCAACTTAACTGACCTAAACTTCAAAATAATAGCATCACAGAATCTTTTAAGAAGGACAGGGACAGCTAGAGATCATCTAGTTTAGCGAAGAGTCAGAATGTCTTCTCTAAACACTCCCATTTGGAAAACAGAGAGAGCAATAAGTTGTCTTCTCTTTGTAAGGCTGAACCAAGCCAGTTCTCTCAGCTTGTCCAGCTGCTGACCGCTTTGGCAGGCCGCCACTGCACTCAGACCAGCTTGTCAATGTATTTCTTGTAATAATACATCTTGATTTTGGTTTAGTTCACACAAATCCAAATTCTCTGTTAATCACTTGTATTGCCTTTATTTGCAATAACCCAAACAGCAATGTGTAAAGCAGATGCATTAGATTTACTTAGGACAACTGCATCAGTAGGTGCTTTCAGAGAAAGTGCGCTGATAGAGTTTGTTGTGGCACTTCTGTTTCAATATGCAATTTTGTCTTGCTCCCTGAACACAAAGTGTTGCATATCCAGATACAGAGTGTGTCTGATTGCAACACAGACACAAGGCCAATTGAGCAATAGCCAGGAAAAACAAAAATAGTGGCTGGGTTGGTTCAAACCCTTTGGAAAGTGGAGGAGGCGCATCTTTTACACCTTTCAACACAGAAAAAAGAACTTAGAGAACCATATGCTTTTATTCAGCAACGTAACTGTGGAGAGTTTGCAAGCATAGAGTACTCATCTATTGTACAGTATTTGTAGTTGTTATGGCTTGAGAGACTCATAACAATATATTGTCATTTAGACAATCATTCTATCATCTGATGACCCCTTCCCACCTGGGAAAGGGAATTGGGAAAAAACAAGGAAACCCAGGAGCTGAAGTATAAACAGATTTAATAAAGTAGGATTATAAACTAACATTAATAGCACTAAAGAACCAATATTGATCCCAATACCCATACTGAATACACAAAGATTATACTCAGCCAATTCTATCAGTAGGAAGCTGTGGACTCCCAGCAGTGGACAACAAATGTCAGACACTGAAAGCGCTATGGCTTTGGGAGAAAAGGAAGACCTCAGGGGTCCAGCACTGGGGCACAAAGTTCTCAGGATTACAGCCATCAAGGGAGAGAGAACTTTGCAGCGAACTTTCTAATTTATAGTGAATGTGACATTGATAGTATGAAATAATCCTGTTGGCCAGCTTGGGTCAAGTGATTGGGTCTCGCTCCTCCTCATCCCTGCACCTGGCAAGCTCGAAAACACTGAGACCTTGAAACCTACACACCGTAGCTGGCTAGAAAGTAAATATTTTCACAAATTCAGACACTGGAGTCTTCTAAAAGTGCAGTCTTCCTAAGTATTAGAAGAGAAATTAGTCCTGTGTCACTCAAACCAGGGCTGTAGTCAAAGAAGGAACAGATTACCTTTTGCCTGGAAAGGGGAGAGAAGGTACAGTGCAAAGCTCTGATAGAGCCACATTAATGACAAACACACAGACCACTTTCTGTGTTTTGGTGCATTTTTTTGCTGGTATATAATAAACATCTTCTAGATACTCATGTTCTCTCATTAACATGAGACTACCTTAATTTAAGGACTGAATATGTACAGTAATCAAAAGCAGGTGTTTTGTGATGAGTACAAATGAAAACAAAAGATAACTGATTTGTGAGTTGACCCTATAACAACTTTCCAGACAAACTATTTTAAATAATACCTCTTCCACGATTTGTAAATAGATATAGCTATGTAGGGATAAACCTACAGACAGTTATTTCTTTCAGACAATTTGTGAGCTCTTCTGGCAGTGAGACTCAAATGGGCTATGTGAAGAGCAGCAGCACAACAGTAAGTAAAAATCCTTTTCCTTCACCCACTATCGGGGCCAAAAATGACATTTCTCATATGTAAATGGCAGGGCTATGCACATGAGTAATATGCCTTGTTGCTGGGCAGCTCCTTTAAAATCATTCTGGAATTAATATTAAGGGAATTTGTAAAAGGGTGGAGTCATAGAATGAGGATGAATTCCTGTTTCTGACTCAGAGTTTCTCCTCAGGACTTGGGATTTTTCTCAATCAAAATATACATGGTTTCCAGATCACCTACTGACTGAAGACCTGGTTTTGCCATAAAAGCAACAATGACAGACTGTAGAGCTACCCAAAATCAAGTGGAATTGAGGGTGGGGGGCATCTGCATTAATTGAATCCATGGCAAGATGAGAGATTAAAATCCCATTTTTAATCAGAAGTAGAATTTGAAATTCTTTATTACACAACATATTTCTTGTAGTGGGAAGAAATGTAGTTGTATTTTGTTTTAGTTCCAACTGCATGCAGTTGTTTGTACAGAAGAATCGTAAATACTGCTTAGCATGGAGCTTAGAAAGGTGATGGTGAAGCCAGATTTTGATGTCCCTTAACTGCTTTACAGATCATTTTTAAAATTTGGCTTCAGAGATCATTATGTAACTATATACAAGAACCAATAATGTCAGCGTGCCATAACAACAAGTCACCGTGGTTCGATTTCAAATACTGCTGTGCATTTAATAGCTTCCTGCATGCTTTGTATTTTTGTCCCAACAATGATTGTATTTTGGAGCACAAATTAGCAGATTATTATTGAAAGTTCATGTGTTCAATAAAAAAAAATGTGCATATTGCTTGAGACTTTCAAGAGCAATTTCTCTTTTCTCTAAGTGTACTGCAGTATCTAAAAAACACACCCAGAAAGTGTGTTTTATAGTGGGTCCAACTCTGCTGATGTTTAGTTCATCATTTTTCCTTCACTGCCTCCCTGACACTTTCATGTCAGGCTGTATTCTCACAACAATAGGATTTTTGATTAGGGATTTCTAAACTGTGTGTGGAAAAAAATCTAGGTGGCAAAAATGATACTGGTTCCTTGGTTTTATTTATTTATTATAAATCAATTTTTAATGGTAGCACACATAAAGTATTATAGAGGACCAATGATAAGAATAATTACATGCAACATGAATGCTAAAAAAAATTTGTTCAGAAATTTTTTAAAGAAGAGGAATAAACAAGGCTATTTGTAGGTAATTCTACCTTAAAGTGGAACAGACTTTGTTAAAGTTTTACTTTTTGCACTATTTTGTACTCCTATATAGTTTTATTTTTAATTTGGTGAGCTTAACTATGGCAAATGTAAATAAAATTGTCTTTTATTAAAGTTTCAGTAGCATTTGCTTTTACATATTGAAAAATAATCAACAGAAATTATACTCCTCTGGCACAAAGCGGATATTATTGTGGACAAAATCTGTTACATGTATTATAAAACCAACCAAAAACTCTATATGAAACATCTTGAAAGTTAAACTCTGAAGGGAACAATAAGGCTAACTATTCCCCATATTTCAATTTCACTATATTAGTGTAAAGTATCCTAGGAGGATTCAAAGGCTTCAGCTTCTTTTGCATTTGCAATTGTTATCCATAAACACACAAAAAGGGGGATATAGTTGATTTGATCCAGAGTGGATATAGATTACAAAATATGAAAACCTTTAGTTCTCCATTCTATGTTCACTTAAAAATGTCTCCTATATTACACTTCTAGGTGATTTTACCTTCTCTTAACCATGCAAAAGCTATAGTGTTTCAAAGCTGCAGATTAGTGATGGTGGCAGCTTATTCCTTTTGGTTATCTACAGCACCATCTTAGTGTCTTGAGGCATAAAAGAATATTATCTGTGTGACAGTTATGGCTAGAGCCATCTATACTGTTCATGCTATCAGCACTCAAAGAGCTCAGAATAGAAATCATTCAGTTTAAGACATCTTCTGTAGTTTCATTAAAAGCTTAAAATCATGAGGTACTGCAAGTTATGACTAAGGTTATATGAAAATTTCAGTAAATCTACGATGTGGAAAAGTATATATGCAGTTGGGGTGGTTAGAATAGAATTGTTAATCTTTTGTAAAGGCAGTTGACCATAAGCAAGACAACCTATAAATCTGCTTTCCTTCTTTACTTAATTTTCATCACAAATAATGTGCCACTCTGATTGCATGAAATCATCAGGAGTGTCTTCAATTACTGTGTGCAGCCTCTGATCAAAATGACTTCCTCTGTTCTCAATCTGGGGGATGATGGGGAGGAAAACGGGAGGAGGGGGGTGAGAAATGCACAGCTAGTTATGTATTACAAATGTCAGGTTACTGTGAAAGTGTATATATTCATATTTAATAATTTCTAAGCTGGAGTTGTGATTGTAATAATGGCTCATTCATATCTGCATTTCATTTAAATGCACTGTTTTGACTCACTGAACATTTGTCAAAGATATTATAGCTAAACTTTTTCACATGACCACTGAGGTAATGACAGCATTACATTACCAGAAAACTGCAGGACTTGCTGATACTTCCATTTTCCTCAGCAGCTTATGAAATAATCAAAATGTGTGCATGAAATGGCGGCCTGTTCTGAATTTATTTTAATACAGATAGGCTTATACAGAGAAATGAAGAAGAGTGTAGGACCTCAGACACAAGAGACAATGACTACGCACAAAGCTGAATTTTACTAGCAGGAAAGATGGATATATGGGTATTAGACTTTTCATAGCTATAGGAAGGATAATCTTTCAATCAGATTAATGAGAAAATATATTGCATGGGCCCTACAGCACTTTTTGCTTTCCAGGCTAATACGTGATTTAAATCCCAAAAGTACATTTTCAGCATTACAATATCCTTTGATAATAATGTCGCTTGCACAAAGACAGATAAAAATAAAACAGTCCCCCTTGATTTCCCATTTTAGATTTGAAGTATATTTTCTGTTCTTTGCCTGCAATGAAGTGAATTCTATTGAGAAGAGTCACATTTAATAAGACAAAGAGAATTTTCTAATTATGCTACCTGTCAAGATTGGAATCTATGGGATTGCAACTGCAATTGAAGAAACAGAGGAAGCAATTGCGTATAGTCCAGTTTACTTTGGTGTATGATTACTATTTGCACTTAGATATTGCTAAATGTAAATCAAGCACACACACAGAAGCATGCTTTGAGGTAAACACCAAAAGGCAAGTCTCAAAATGGATGTATAGTCCTCGTTTCAATTTTCAGTATGCAATTTCCCAAGCTTTCCTAATTTATCTATAGAAAAATAGTAGAAACCTGTGAAAATGAAACACGTTTAAATTACTCTGAGTCACACAAATATACAGTGGACCAAATGATAAATATAATTAAAGCATAAATTACTAATGGAATAAGAATGTATATGCATAATTATGCTACGTTAAGCATTTATGCATCTTTCTGGAGGAAAGCAAGTACTGTAGCAGTGAAGAAAAACAAAAGCCAATTAAAAATGATGCAATAGGAAAAAATACTTCTCTCTGTACAGTCTCTTATCATTTTTGCATAGTTCATATTAGAAGCATGCAAACATTAAAGAAAATCTGGCTGTTATAAATGGAGCCCTGAAAGTTATCATATGCTGTCCTTTCAGGGTCTCTGGGGAACTGTTCAATGTGCCCCATCAGACATTACTCTTATTTGCAGCATTGCAATCTTGGAAACACTATGGCACATTAGACAAGGAAAATAAATATTGTGTTCTTGATGGTTTCCTTCATATTACAAGTTTACACAAATCCGTGGCACACAATCAATTATTATAAATACTTTATACAAATAATAAATTAGTTCTTTTAGTGGCTTCATCACTTTTTTTTTTTTTATTAAAACAATGTCTGGTAGGATAATGCAAATTATGACTACAGGTAAAACAATCGGCATAATATAAGCCTCCAATAAGCCTTTTTGTTGCTCTTTTAATTACATGTGTGTGTGTTTATAGATAGATTTGTGTGTGTATACATACATGCATATGTAAATATGCACATACACACGTATATGCATGCACACACACACATAAAATCTAATGCAAAATATGCTCCATTTGGTGCTGAAACACAATTGAAACCTATTTTATCTTATTTGGTTTTATGCAACTTGCAAACTGACTTTTCAGCTATTTGGTTTACATCTCTATTTAGCTGCTTCCCTGTTGTTTATTCAGAGGGGGAAGAAAGAGAGCCACATCACTTTATTTTCCTTAAAAAAATTTAAGCTCTGTAGATGTTTTTTAATAACTCTCAAGTGGTGTCTTTTTGAGCGCTACTATCAAATATCTTATTACTAAGCTACAGATTTAAACATTTACAGTAGGAAGACTACTAAAAATTCATAAATGATTTGAACATTCTAGTCTGGCTCAGGTTTCTGCATGCATAAATATGCAGCATACTCGGTTCCAGACCAAATACTTGGTGTCATCATCCACCCATATGACAACAGCAAAGCATAAAATTCATAGGGCTGCAATCTCCTTTCACGTACATACCATAGGAGCTTCAAAATTTTGAATTATAGATATGTTAGACAGGCTGCTAACAGCCTCAATGATAGGCTGCTGATCTGCCAAGATTCTTCCACCCTCCAAATGGTGTTACCACTTCCACATGTCTTCCACATTAGTAATTGGTTACCCAAACAGGAGATGATGTGACCAAAGGTAGATTAATTCAGCTAAATGCCTTCTGTGGGCCAAAATTTTCAAAAGCAAGCATGTTAAGTTGCAGCAGGAAAATTATGCTGACCCTGTGATCCTGAGATAGGGCAGATCTTTTCCAGCTTCAGCATTGTCCTTTCAAAGGAACATAGAAGGTTTGTGTACTGAGCTTCTTGCCCTCTGTCACTTCTGAAGCCTCCCCTCCTTCATGCAGAGATCAGAAAGATTTTTGTACCTTGCTGTACAAAAACACCCATGAAGTGACCTTAAAAGGAAACATTGAGAGCAGGGTTGCAGAGGCTTAGAGCTTCACAGAAATATGAGAGAATGAGAAGGTGCTTTTTAACATGCTTCCCCACTCCTAGTTGTCCATGGAAGAGGGTCTTTTTTTTTTTTCTTTTTTTTTCCCCCTGACGATCACGATTTTTGTGGCTGATATGTCTATGTATTTCCATTCAACGGGCAGGCAAGCCATTCAGTTTCTTCAGTATTTATGAGCCTGCCTCTCAAGAAGACTGGTAGGAGATACTCCTATCATCTGCAACACCACAAAAAAGTAGAATGAAGTGACTCATTCAAGGAATTGCTCCTTTTTCCATAAGAATTCCTTTGGGATTCTATGAAAGCTCTGTAAATTTGAACATAGTCAAGATTAGGCCCAAGATTATCAGTCTATGTACTCCTGTAAAACACTTCATAGCTGCAGCTGACAATTCCTTAGCCCTTCTCTTTTTAATTGCACGTGGACATATGTTTTTCACACAGCGTTTGCCTCAAATTCACAATTTCCCAGGGACATACAACTCGGTGTAATTTACCTTGCAAAGGACAATTTTCAGAAGCAGCTATGAAGATGTCACCACTTACATACAGGTAAGAACAGCTGCCAGTCATTACCAATCTACAGCAATATCTTCCTTCTTGAAGAACTGCTGTGCTGGTTGCATTGCAGTGGTGGATGAATAATCCCAGTATATAGTTTACATATCAGTTTGTTAAATTTGCACAGCATCTTAGGAATCATTAGGATGAAAGGCACTATAAAATGCAAGGTATTATTAAAAAGTAGATATGAAAAAAACAAAGAAAGGACAGATAAACTGAGGCAGATCCCATAGCTATTTCTAGCTATGCAAAAGGAAAGGGCATTGAGCAGATTACCTCACACTAAGCCTGCCTTTCAGGTCTTGTTTCCTGAATGTATTCAGGATTAATGCTCTACTTCAAAAGAGGTGGTACTGTTTGCATAGCAACACATTTCCTTCCTGCTGTCTGTCTATACCCTTTTATACCCTGGTGAGACTCTTTCCAGCTAGCTTGATGTCCCTCCCCAGAGTCAGTGCAAAAGAGTCATCAGAGTAAACATAACAGCCTTTCCTCAGACCACCAGTTGCCTCACGCCTCATTCTCACAGTTGCAGAGAGCTTTTCAGTCTCCCTCCTTCAATTGTACATGCAAAAGCAAATGCTGTTTCCTACTCACAGAAATAAATTGAACAATATTACAAAAGTTTGGAGTGGTCCTTTCCACCATGTCTCCCGAGGTGCAAGGCGCTGAGATTTGCTATCCTTGGACTAGTTATTGAGTCTGTTGTTCAAACCTCCCAGTTTGCTATATGCTTTACTTCTGCATTATCACACTTCCCCAATCTGAAGACATCAGTGTCCACCTCTGATCCTAGTGGGAATGAGCACTTGGTACACCGTAAACCTAATCTCTTGAGCTTCCTTAGCCTCATGAGGGAAGCGGAACTGTCCTCAAAACCAATTCTTTAGAGTCACAGAACTCTGTTCTAGGAAGGAGAGCCCAGTAGTGCACCAAAATAATTTTGATTCAGACACAAAGTAACAGCCAGAACCTTCAATTCTGGCAGCAGTGGAAGAACCACTACCAGTATCTCCCTAACTTGCCTTCTATGATTCCTCCAGAGGAATTCCCTATTAGGAAACTCTTCTGACTAAGGTGATTAGAAATATTACCAAAAAAATTAGTTTTCTTCCCTTTATTCCCTTTTTTAATTTTGTGGCTGGCAGCTTACCTTTAATTTGGCAGCTTTTCTGGTTCCTTCGGTAATAATATATTTGTTATGCCTTTAAAAACAGAAATACCGGGTGCCAAATTTTTTGGAAATTCAGAAGTTCCAACAGGACCTAACATCAGATTTCTTACAGGACTAAAGAACTGAGAGCTTCAGTGGAATTAAACATTCAAACACATAAAATGAAAGAAAGACAAACTACAACAAAGGAATAGGAAAAATCAGCATTTTCTCTTTTCAATTAATTTACAAGGAAGAGGCAAGGTATTCTTCCATTTGGAACCTGCTGCAGCACGTTAAGAGGCTGTGTATTGAGAAAAAGTATTGCATTAAAACTTTTTAGGTTCCAATATCCAGGGTATTCTCCCCAGGTAGTTGAACTGAAGTATGCTTTTAGTGTTGGTATTGTTTGTGAATTACTTCATGTGAGAGGCACAAAAGGAAACAAAAAGACTCATTTTCATGCCTATTTTGTTGACTCTATTTATTATGTCTTTGGGACTCCAGAGCATGCCTAAGGAAATTGTGGTTGTGAAGGGCAACTTTCACCAGAGAAGGAACTTACTTTTATGCTTGTCCTCATGAAAATTCTTTTCCTAGGTCCCAAATGTCACCCAGGACAAGTTATCTACAGTAAAGAAAGCTTTTCACGACTGCCATACTTGTCAGCTACACAGATCATCTAAGAAGGGGCCTGGGCTTAATTTTAGTGTAAGGTCTGAATGCTAATTCTAATTATTGTGTCTTACCTGAACCACATGAAAAATGCCCAACCCCCAACAGATAAATGCAATGTCCAACAATTTTCCTGGTGATGGCACTTCTGGGAGACTGAATATATGTACTGGTTTTGGCTGTGATAGAGTTAATTTTCTTCATAGTAGCTTGTATGGTGTGATGTTTTGGGTTTGTGACCAAAACAGTGTGGATAGCATAGGAATGTTTTAGTTTTTGCTGAACAGTGTTTATACAGTGTCAAGGCCTTTTCTGCTTCTCAGGGAGTAGGCTGGGGGTGCACAAGAAGTTGGGAGGGGACACAGCTGGGACAGCTGACCCCAACTCACCAAAAGGATATCCTATACCGTATGACATCATTCTCAGCAATAAAAGCTGTGGGGAAGAAAGAGGAAGGGAGGGACATTTGGTGTGATGGCATCTGTCTTTCTGTCTTACACGTGATAGAGCTCTGCTTTCCTAGAAATGGCTAAACATCTGGGAAGTAGTGAATTAATTTCTTATTTTGCGTTGCTTGCACATGCAGCTTTTGCTTTACCTATTAAACTGTCTTTATCTCATCATTTTTCTCACATTCACCCTTCTGATTCTCTCCCCCATCCCACTGGATAGGAGTAAGCAAGCAGCTGCGTGGGGCTGAGCTGCCCACCAGGGTTAAACCAGAACACTGCACTACCAGGCATGTGCCTTACTTTGGCAACTGCATCTGTCAGGCTCATTAACAAAGTGGTAGGTGCTGTGACATGGTTCCATGGCAATTAACATGTGAGTTAATTACTTATTCTGTATGAGATCATTCCTGGAGCCAAACCTTCCAAATTTCTCTTGAGAACATTATTAGAAGGTAAGGGTGCTCAGCTCTTTCTAAGGGGCACGGCACATCGTAAGACCAAATTTGGCAAAATAAGGTTCTGATGACTCCTCCCAAAGCTGTAAGTACATGGATATTCATACAAACCAAAAGAAACAATCTAAGTTCTCAAACACATTTAATTTTCAGGGGTAAAGTGATTTCTCTATAGATGGAAGTTTCAAAGGAGAAATCTTAAACCTCCAGAAGGATGCGAGCTGTAGTTTTGGCATATACTGGCATTTCTTTCCAACAGTGATTTAGGAGCAGCATGTGGCTACTTCTAATTGAGGCCCAAATATTTTTCAAAAACATTCATAAAAAATGAATGGTTGAAATATCTCAAGACACAGACTACCTCCTGCTCTCGTCCCTCCCACCCCACAGCTCCATATTATGCTAGCACTTCATAAAACAGCAACGTAACAAGTCCTTTTTGACAACAAAACTGCTTTTGTGAAGACGCACATTCATTTGCAACCATAATGAACTGAAAATGCTGACTCTGCAAATACGTGAAGTGCTGTGTATCCCTACCAAGAATTTAAAATAGTAAAAAATGACCCTTACTATAGCAACAACTAATTGGTATATTGCCCTGACGAGCTAGTGACAAGAAAAGCAGTTGGTAGCAGTGCCTTCATCACAGGGCATTCTAAGAAATAACTAATTTAAACCTTCTCAGGCACAGACACAACCTGCTCCACATGGGAGCGTATCTCCAGAGGGTTCATTAAGTTACTGGCAGTCTAGATTTTGGAAGCAACAACTAAACACTACATCTCTGTTCTAGTCTTTGCTATATGATTGCCTGAAGACCTACAGGTTCAACGAACTGGGGTGAGGTGGTGGAAAGAATCGCAAACTGTCCCTGAATATAAACAAATAAAGAAAGTACAAAACCATATTCAGCACAGCTTTTATGTTCTAATGCAGTAGCTGATAAAATATTGGGTTTTTTAATACTTTTAGAATAGCTCCATATTAAGTTGCAGAAAAATGTTGCTTTTCTACATAGGAATAAATAATCTGTTACTCAGAAGTAAGTGGAGTCAGCATTGCTACCTGTTATCAGGAAATAATAGGGGATTTGCAAATTTCTTTCATACTTGTTTACGTTTCTGACTTCCGTGGCCTGTAAAATTCCTTTTTATCCTTGGGTGTCTCTTAAACAGAGAGGAGAATAAGTAGCCAACTTGTCTTCTACTGGACAAAAGTATATACCCAGTGGGCTTTGTGACTGTCCTCTATCTTGGGCCTGCCAAGGAAACGCACGAGAGATCTATGCCTTGTTTTCATTCCAAAATTTTGGTGCATGCCTTGCTGACTTCGGTTTACATGGTTTCATTTCTCCCTAGTATTGCTTTGTGATTATTTCGTTCAAACGAACTCCCTCAAAAAGCAAATCTTAGCCAGAATTGCAATTTTGGGTCTTTTACAATAAAAGCTCCAAGGCATTTGCAGCTTTTAGGCGGTTTCTACCCAAACCCATAAATTAGATGTTATACTCAATCCAGGTTCATGAATCTGTGGTTTGCAACGACACTTGAAACCAGGAAAATGTATCTGTTTCTGAGCTTTACTTTTAAAGTTTTGTACAGCTCTCTTATAACACTGTTGACAGCTATTTAGATATCACTGGATTTAAATGTTTGCTTTAGAAAATCACATTGGGAGAATTTTGGTTTGTAAATGAAAGCTGGTTTAGAGGTCTGTCCTATTTTGCTAAAATTCAAAAGGGAAAGGATAAATTGTTCTAGTTTTAAGCCATTTCAACAGCTAATGTAACAGTACAAATGGAAAAGGCCCATGTTCTTGTAGCAGAAGGGTCTGAGTTACATTCCCAGTATAGCCTGTGTGCAGATTACATGACAGCTGTGGCGTCTGCATTTACACAGTCACAAATCATTTACAAGACTGACAGTTGTGCCACAGTTTGTGGTTTTCTCTGCCACCAATTGAACCAAAATATCTCAAAGGGAAAGGTTAATGCACTATACTACTGTGCTTGGCATCCATTTGAATATTGAAAAGTCTCTGCTGTACTAATGCATAAAAATCAGCCAAACTGAAGTACAGTAAAGAGCAGAAAACTGTTCCTGAGGTTGAATCCTTTAAAAGCGCTGGTCTCTGTTACTTGCCATTCATCTATACTCTTTCACTAGGAAGGAGGGAAAAAATGGTCTCTTCTAAGTGTGTATTTCCAAATTTTACTGCAAATGAAGGGGAAAGAGCTCTTGAAGGTGACACATACCTGTCCTCTATCCCCTTGCAGGTGGCCAAAATACCACAAACATGTAAGAGTTTGTGGGTGCAATAGGGGTACAGAGAATGCTGGCTCTTTGCAGTTCTTAGGGAAAGAGTTGACTCTCCACCCTAGGAGCTGGCAATTGCCTTCAGTAGAGGGCAAGGAGAGGGGTGCTCTGGAGAGGCACCGCTTCAGTAATGCTCTCTCAACTCACTCTACTTCCTCCTACATTCATGAAGTCCTTGGGAGATAGGAGGGTTTTTTTTCCTGTAGGTAGTGTTTATGCTACACTGATGTTTTCACCAAGGTCAGGAGAGGTAGTACTGCGAGCTCCTGTTGAATGATTAAGTGGCAGTGGCTTCAAGCAACATACTGAGGCCTTCATTCCTTTGGGAAATTTCTCCTGTTGTGCCTCAAGAGGTATAATGGCATCACTCTGCAGGGACTTCCATGAAGAAAACTGGGTGAGTCATTCAAAGTGTGAAGTGTTATTTATATATAATTAAAAGAAAATCTAATTCTATTCTTTCTGACTTGTGCTTTCAACTAAAAGTGACGTCTTTTGCTCTGGACAGTGTTCATACCTGGCCATAGAATTTTTTTCCCATTACAAGTTATTTAGAAACTGAGGACAGAGTATTGGTAACTATTTTAAAAATATTTAGGTATGAAACTTAGGTTTTCAAAAGCATCTAAATCACTTCCAGAGTTAATGGGACTTAGGCTTATAGAGAGCTGCAAAGGTTTTGAAAAAGGTACCCTATGTTTGTAAAAATATTTATATGTTTAATACTTTAAATGGAAATATTTTTTATCTGTATTTTACCATCAGAAAAAGTTCTTGACTAAAAAGACCTTTCTATAAATTCCCATTCCCTTCTTCCTCGCTGTTCTCAACTGAACAGATTGATGAGTTTTCACTCAACCCCATGGGCCACTCCTGGTCAAGCTCCTGATTGAGGAATGTTCCTCTGTCCAAACCTCATCCTCTGAATAGATGACCTTAGAGGAACCTTGCCCCTTTTTTCTTCTAACAAAGTGAGATATCTCCCCTTCTTTTCTGTGCTGGACACATTCTTAACTCCTTAGAAATGTGCTTCTTAAATTAGATATAAACACAATATTGTTCATTCATATGTATCTTAAATGCATAACCTTTTAAAAAAACTGCTTTCTATAATAAGTGATTTAGCAAAAAATGTTGTTTTTCTTATGCAACTATTCTAATGTAAGTAACTGAATTAACAAGCCACGAGGAGAACACGCATTAAAATATTTACTGTCTACAATTACTTAATTCTTTCTGACTTAACAATGCAATCTATTATTAAAACTACATATTTTATATGCTTTCTTATTCCACTTCTATTATTTCAAATGTTTTAATGATTGTTTTACAAGGAATAAAAATACACTCAATGAGAAAAATGATATTAATTTGATTCCTAAACGAATTAAAAGCAAAAACATTTATAGAATTTTCACCTAATGTATTAAGCATGAATTATAATTTCCAACATTTCAAGAGTTTGCAAATGGCAGAGAACCAGAAATGTTGAAAAGAAGAGTCTTATGACAAAGTTCATATTTGACACTCAAGAAGAGAGATCAGACATGAAACTCGAACTGTGGGAGTTTTTAAAAAAAATTTAATTTTTTTTTAAAGTTTGAGGTGGTACTACTAGTGTATCAGAATATGAAGAAGATACCCCTTTGGACAGACAGGAAAGAGCTGGAATTTCTAATGAAAAAGTTTAAAAACTTCCATTCTTCACTACAACACATCTCTCTTTTCCTCATAAACAGAGTTAGAGGACAAACCATTGAGATCAAACCATTCAGATTTCCCCAGATGGACAGTTGTGTGCCATTTCTTTCATTTATCTGCATTTGAGAAATGAGATTCAAGCAATCAGTTTCCAGGTCCCAGCATCCCAAGTCAATGTTGCAGTCCTTGAGTTCGACCACATTTGCCCTGAGTCCTTCTTTTGGAGGTGTTCCATTTTGGACAAACATTCATTACAGCAGAATTCAAAGCTGGAATTCCTGAATCAAAATCACAAACAAGCACCTTAATCCTCTGGTTGTGGAGTTAATCATCCATTTTCTGGCACAATGCCTGCTTTGCTAAGTGGAACATTTTCTCATAAAGGAGTATATAAGAACTGAGGACATAAAGGGGCTGTATAGCAGCTCAGGTTCAAATCACTACCCTGTATCCAACAAAAATGGATTTTGATCAACTCTTCTATGTTCTTGACAATCAACATGTAATTGGCTAAACTGGGATACAGATACTGTTTTTTATGTCTTGACCAAAACCTGACATTCTAGATAGGAAAATCTTTTCAGGTGTAAGTTTATCAAAGCAGGCACCGAGAATGAAATGAAATGAACTAAAGAAGTTCTTGAAGAACTCCTTTTGGAGCATTGCTTTTCCTACGTCCTACTGGCTGGCCCTTGGCACTTGTACTACCAGAGACCAAGGGGAGGGGGCTGCTCTGCAAGAGGACTTGAGCCAAGGTCCATGGGTGATGATCAGGCTGGCAGGTCATTGCCACACTGATGGGGTGTCATCCCACTGTGCCCAATAAGAAGTGCGTGTCAGGATCAGTGATGGGGACCAGGATCAGCCTCAGCCCAGGGATCACAAATAAGACTCTAGTGATGGGCCAAGTCCAAAGTCAAGCCAGAAAGCCAGGTCAGTGGGTCAGGGTGAGGATCACTGAGGTACAGGCTGCAGTGAATACCCAGAACGAGGGCCTGAATACATAGTAAGTTACCAGGTGAAGCGTGGTGGGAGCCCCCAAAGAGGGTCTTCCTTCTGCAACTCTGACCCCCACCCCAAACCTTAGTCAATAAAAAAACTCCAAACATATTGCAAGTGAAAAATATTTCTTTCCACTGTGAATGGTTTGCGAGTGAAAAGATTTTGACCAGGTGGATTTTTACTGAAGTGAGGCTAGTAAGAGAGGAGTGCAATGAACCTAGGCTCCTGGAAAGTCCATGGAAGAGGAAAGGCAATTCCAGAGAGCAATTCTGATTATGTTCTGGAGGGGCAACTTTTCCCCATGAATTATGTAAGGACCTTGGGAGAACTTGACTCTTACGGTAGGTGTCTTGGAGAGATTCCTGAAGCTGTATCGGACGAAACTGAAACATTCAACTGCATTGACTGTTTTGCATTCAATCTTACATTCTCATCTTTGGCAACTCTTTAAATGCTGTACTGTCTGTGAAAGCAAATGAACATATTTCCATTTCACAGTAGAAGGAAGAACACACTGAAATCCAATGCACAAAATATTCTCCTTTATTAGGAAGAGTTTAGAAAAATTTGGCTACAAGGAAGATGCAAATATCAAAGACAGCTAAGGAAGTCCCCATCATGTGATCTCCTCATTAATGCAGATTGCAGGAAACTTTATACTGTATTTTTCAATAAAAAATGGGCACTGGTTAAAGCAGTGACTGAAATTTGTTATATGGGGTACCTTTGAGATGCACAGCACTTCCATAATGGAACACTGGCCCCAATGCATAAATAATAAGAATTTTTACACTTCTTCCTATGTTTTGTGGAGGAAAGAGTTTCAAGGCAGCTGAAATATCTTTCCATTTCTCCCTGCTCATTTAAACAAACTCATATTTCAAAACACTCTTTTTGCTCTCTTCATTTTAAAGAAAATCAGAATATCACTGAGCAGAAAGGAATAAAAAAGAAATTCATTTGTATAGTTGCAATAAAAGACTCATGCCGATTTCTGAAGCATTACTATTGTCTGCAGTATGATGCTAGTTTTGTAATTACAGAAATGCAACAATAGGGGAGTTGTGCAATTTTAGGAGAATAGGGTTCTGCATAAAAATTCCTGCTGTGAACATGTGATCTGTCCTTTTACGGACAAAAAAAAAGACATTTCCTTGTATTTGCATTCCATTTCCATGTGCATCTACAGTTCACTCACATCCTTTACAAACTCATCTGTGTAGTTATTTCTTTTCTTTAGGCACGAAACATAATAACACCATAGAAAAATAATAATAAAAAAAATTGCACACTTCGCTATCCTTACTGAGTGGTCTTGTGATTTAAGATCAAAGTCAAAAGAAAAGCCAGGTAACAGCTAAACTCAAAAATTAAATAATGAAGAGAATTGTGCATTAAATGGGCCAATTTAGAATATTCCATATCTTCGCATAATTAAAATTTTACATACAATAATACAACTAAAATCTGCCAGCACTTTTTTCTCCTAGTAGAAAAAAAACGGATTAGAATAATAATTTAAGTTGGAACTGGAAATCTTGTCTTTAAAAAAAAGAAAGAGAGAGAAAGAAAAAAGCCTTACACTCATTTATGGAACACTTCAAAACAAGTGTAAATGAAAATGAATTAAAATGTATATATCATCTGCTGTTCTTTCCATCATGAGAAAATTTTCAGGTAGCCAACTGTTTTGAAATAAAATTCCCTGCAGTTGCTATAGTGATGATAATAAAGTTCCTGCCTCAATTTACGTGATAGAGGTTCCTAGCAGAACACTTGAAAAGGTAAGCTAATCATAATGAAGACACTGTTAGTTCTCATGCTCAGAGCAGCCTCCTTGAATTTAGTTCACAATTACAGGACTCCTCCATTGTTGTCAATTTTGTTATATGTACATTATCATAATCTTTCTCAATGTGGCAGTAACAAATTATGCAGCAGAGACTGTACTACTCTTTCTCTAGGTTAAGTCAGTGGACAAAGGATACACAGGTTTGCTATAGTAAACAATGACTGAATCAAAGGTATTTCTCTATTAGCTTTTTTTTCCCATTACAAATCTTTGTTTTTCTAGCCATGTAATGACAGTATATTTTTTGCTTCTACCGTACATATTGTTCAAGTCTCGTTTTATCTCAGTGTTGATGCAAACTAAATAGCTTTAAAGCAGACAGTTACCTGTCAAAATGGATGAGTCATCAAAGCAATGTCAAAGATAAAACATTATTGCTCGGATGTATGTTCTACTGAAATAATTTTGTAAAATAACATAATTTACTTTAAAACATTTGTGAAGCTAAAATAGCTCCCGTAATAGCTAGTTTAGAAGAAAAATATGCAAAATAGCTGACAAAAAATAGAATGTCATTAAATATTATTTAGATAAATAAGATAAAACAGAAATATTAAATCTGCCAAAAACTAGGACTAATCATTGTGAAAACAACGTTTTAGCAAGGCACTTCTAAAAATGCCACTTATTTGAACCTGTGATGTAACTATACACACATGCATGTTTCTATGTGAGTCTGTATGTGCTTTGTTGTCTATGTGCCACTGTCACTAAAGATATATGAGCTCTCCTCCTTCTGCTACTTTATTGCTTACGTATGTATCATGCCCACCAATAAGGAAAATATTTTATTGCTTTAAAAAAGATTTTAAAAATATTTTAAAGAAAAGACTAAATACAAATTAAAATCCAATAAGATCTGAAGCTTGATGTGCAAAGGTACAAATACTATGATGAGTATATGTCATGTAATGAGAGACCAAATAAATTAATGAAAGAGGCTGCCAAAGTTAATGGGCGTGATGCCAGTAAGCTTTTAATTAATAACTTTCATTATTTTTAAAGTCCTTTACAGCTGGACTCCTAAGGAGTCAGGGCTCCAACAACCAAAGAGCAAAGCCAGTTATGATAATTTTTTCCATGGACTAAAATCCTTATCCCATCTAGAGCCACAGTCTCAATAACAGCATATGTTCTTCGGCCAAATGTGTGAATCCTTAATCTGACCAGTGACATTCAGGTCAGGAGTACACATATGGTATGCCATACTGACTCAATTAACCATCCATCAATTTAATTGCATAATATATCAGAAGATGTATTCCACTACTACTTACAGTTAGATGCAGGCATGGAAAAAAATAAGACAAAGCAACAATTTTCTGTTGTTTGTTTACCTTAATGGGAATACTAAGCAGAAACAATAATATATTTTACAAAGTATTTTTGTTCTTAGAAAAAATAATTTTTGACAGCTGAAATGATCAGAGGCTGCTAGTTTTAGAAATGATACTTCTTGTAATAAGCAAGCGTAGGTGGAAAGCACACCTTACAAGAAAATTACCACGCTTCCACTGATTCTAATCACATTAATGTAGGGATAAGGGAAAAAGAAGGTATATTATTTAAACATTATGTAAATTATGAAGAGAGTTAACACATTGCAAACTTATAAGTAGTGACATAGTTGAGTTGATTTATGCAATCACTCCAGACATCAAATCCTTCTGGAATAATATACATGACAAAAAATGACAACATGGTGACAAGTTGAAGAAGAAGAAGAAGAAGAAGAAGAAGAAGAAGAAGAAGAAGAAGAAGAAGAAGAAGAAGAAGAAGAAAATTAAGCTTATATTTTAAATATTCTA
Source organism: Pluvialis apricaria (assembly GCA_017639485.1). NCBI lineage: Eukaryota > Metazoa > Chordata > Aves > Charadriiformes > Charadriidae > Pluvialis > Pluvialis apricaria. Next base: position 136,220,462 of record CM030008.1, on the reverse strand, counting down.
GGGTAAAAGCTTGAAATAATAGAAGTCAAACATAAAGCCTTCCAAACTGGAATTCACTGAAGGACAGGCTTCAGACTCTGGTCAGTATCAGTGTTATCTGAAATATCCTCTTGAGAATGTGCATTGCTTTTAATCTGTTCATTTCAAAACTAGGCCTTGAAGATGCATGTCAGCACATGTAACATTTAGAATTTCGTAAGCATGAGTTTATTTTTTGAGCCTCATCTGCAAACCTGCTTTGCAGCCATTGTAAACTCTATTCCTCATTTGCCAAGTCTGTGGGTATCACAATCAGTGTACAGACCAGTTGTCAGCCAGTTATAATACTTTTTTGAGCTTCTTTATTGTACACAAAACAGTGCCATACTGCTGAAATACTTTCTTCTCTGTCTTACCTTTGGGGGTGGAGATCATTCTAGTGTGACACATCTTTGCAGACCGGTGGTTGTTGCCTAGAATTGGATCTCGCCTTCATGTTTTTTCTTGCTGTGGAAGAATGCCCGGTTCAGTGTTTTTTACTTCTTATTCACTGAGAATATTAAAAGACCTTTCCTTAGTCACTTCTTTCCACAAAGAAACAGAAGTATAGTGCTATTAGACACTTTGACACTCAGACACTTAGACACTCACGAAGTCCAGAATAATGTGATCATGTCACATTTAAAAGTTCAGCAGCAGCAATATTAAAGCACTTTTTAATATAACACTTTGGAAAGAGACAAGTAAATCTGTTTCTAAAGCCTGTGCTCTGGTGTATTTCTTTGAGCAAAAACATAAGCTTTGCAACATAGTATTTTTAGATTTTATGAGTCATCACAAGCATGGGGTAAATAATGTAGCTATTGTGGAATGGAAAAAGAAAATTCAGAGGAAACACAAGCTACCACTTTTTATTAGACACCTCAGATAATTAGCAACTTTTTTTTATCTCACTTTTAATACAATTTGCATAGTTTTCTGATAGTTCTTCTCCATAATAAGTTCTGTGAAATTTCCTTTCCTTCCCCCCCAGTTTCTTGAAATTCGGAGTCTTTTATTTATTCTGTTTTTAAGGTTTCTATGGAGTGAGTTGGTTGAGAAGTTTTTCTGGAGAATCTGGTCACTGAGTTGGCTGTTAGAGAGCAAAAAAAACCCTACTGCCTCTTGAGAATCCAGTGATATACTCATTTAAAAGAAATGTTAAAATTTTGATGTTATCAATCACTGCACATGCTTGCATGTGGTAGATGTGTCTGCATCACACAGATCTCTCCAGTCCCCTGCACCTGACATATGCCTCAATTCCTTGTCACTCTCCTTGCATCTCAGGCCATTATGGAGGCTTCTTCTTAGTTTTGATCCTATGTGACCAGCCTTGCTGGTTTGGACAATCCAGGATCTACCTGACCTGGGCAGCAGAGCCAGAGAGATGTTTCCAGACTGTACTGCAGCAGACACCACAGCTCAGGGCTTCTTGCAAATAGTTTAGAAGGTGCTACAGAGCATCTGTGACTCATGGGCAGCAACTTAGAGAGGAGGTTGGAGCAACAGCTGACAAGGGAATTATTTTATCAAACCTACTTAGAGAAATGTATAGCACAGCTGTTGAATCACACACCTCTAATAATCAAATTAATATTTTTATCCAGGAATATCTAACAAATTCAGAAGATGCAGTTTTTCTCCATGAAACATCCATTTACTGAAATAAATAGTAAATGAATGTGTAAACCTCATAAAGTTCAACAAGGCCAAATGCAAGGTCCTGCATGCGGGCCAGGGTAATCCCATGCACAAATACAGGCTGGGTGGAGAATGGACTGACAGCAGCCCTGAGGAGAAGGACTTGGGGGTGTTGGTTGATAAAAAAGTCAACGTGAGCTGGCAATATTTGCTCACAGCTCAGAAGGCCAACTGTATCCTGGGCTGCACTAAAAGAAACATGGCCAGCAGGTTAAGGGAGGTGATTCTGCCCCTCTACTCTGCTCTTGTGAGACCCCACCTGGAATATTGCATCCAGCTCTGGAGCCTTCAACATAAGAAAGACATGAACCTGGTGGAGCAGGTCCAGAGGAGGGCCATGAAGATGATCAGAGGGCTGGAGCATCTCTCCTATGAGCACAGGCTGAGAGAGTTGGTGTCATTCAGCCTGGAGAAGAGAAGGCTCTGGGGAGACCTTATGGCAGCCTTCCAGTATCTGAATGGGGCCTACAAGAAGGCTAGAGAAGGTCTTTTTACAAGGGCATGCAGTGATAGGATGAGGAGGAATGGCTTCAAACTGAAAGAAGGTAGATTTAGATTAGATATTAGGATGAAATTTTTCACTCTGAGGGTGGTGAGGCACTGGAACAGGTTACCCAAAGAAGTTGTGGAGATCCCATCCCTGGAAGTGTTCAAGGCCGGGTTGGATGGGGCTTTGAGCAACCTGGTCTAGTGGGAGGTGTCCCTGCCCATGGCAGTGGGGTTGGAACTACATAATCTTCAAGGTCCCTTCCAACCTAAACCATTCTATGATTCTATAAAAATCACGAATTACTCATTGCCAGCTCAGGAAGAGAAAAAAGAATATTCTCTTCACAAGAATTATTGTTGCAAATCATTCTCTTTCTTTTATTACTACTCTGATTTTAATACAGCTCGTGGATTTAATTATCCTATTCAGGATATATTTGTAAAGTTATAAAAAATTGAAAGTACTATAAAATTAATAGTTATTACGACTAATCCATGATTAATACACTAGCTGATAGTTTTTACATGTCCCAGAATAGCAGTTTAGAGAATATAATTTCTGAAATCCAGTTAGAGATTGAGCCAATTTTCTGACAAAGCCACCAACCTGCTAATTCTTTCTCCACGAAACACATATGACTGAGATGGTGGTGGTGCAACCTTAAAATCACAACATCAGACAGCCTGTAAGCTCAGTCATCCTTTTACCTCAAAAATCATAGTGTCACCTAAGCTGGGAAGCTCCTCCATTACAGTCTTTGAGGCCAAAGGGCCTGATGTAGGACAGGAAACCCAAATTCAATTCTTGCCATATCATCCTGCTGTGTGGCAATCTATTTTAAACTACCGTGCATTAAGGAAGCCTTGTCTTTGTGCTGGTATTAGATGCTGTCATAGTAGAAGATGATGTGACAGGAGCACATATTGATTTAGAATTTGCTGCTCTCCTTTTAAAATGTAGAAGCTGACTAAAATGAACAACAAAGGGGATCCTAAAAATAAATAACAGGTTTTGAGTCATGAGATACTCTTAGAAGACCTAAAAATAGTATTTTAAGCTTTTGTCTAGAAAAAAAGTTCTGGTGGGAGGACGTGGAAAGGCAGGGTACTAGAGACACACATTAATTGGGATATAAATTAAAATTATTGCATCCAACAGAGCGAACTGCTCCTCAGAAAAGGGAGGTATGTAATCTGGTTTATAACGAGACACTCATCAAAATGGACCCAACAAATACAGGCAAACAAACAAGCTCTGCAGATAGTCTCACAAGATCGCTCACTAAATAACTCATCCACACACAAGGCAGCTCATGTTTTTTCGTAGCATTTTAGTTTGGCTTGGCTCTAGGTTTCTTATTTTAAACAAAAGACTGATGCATTACAAACAGGCAAGAGTCTGGATAAATGAGATCTGATGTTTATTCATGACAATTTTAAAAAATGTTCGGATAGTAAACAAAACTTAATTACTTTAGAAAGACATAAAATCTGCTGATATAGGATATAATGCTAAATAATAATCACCAGAAAGCCATCTCATTATTATTGGGTTTGTGTTTGATATGGGTTTGGCCCAAGGCAAAGCCCAGGGCTTTATTTATTTAAAAGGGTACGAAAACAAGGCAATATGCATGTTTCATATTAAATATTGTGATGGCACTACACTATGTGAAATGCAATGAGAGAGAAACATTGTGAAGCACCAAGGAGAATTTAAAAATTTATATTTTGTTGTACTTTTTCTCAGACATAAGTAGACTTTCTGAGGGATTATGGGAATCCTAATAGCCACTATGGTGTGGTAATTTATTATAATCTTACCGCAAAAAAGAGTACATCTACACATGTATATACATACACACTCCACATCTATAGCTACGTCTGATTTTCCTATTAAGTTATCTGTTATTTTTTTAATTGCAAACTCTGATGAGTTTAAGTCAACATATTTCCTTACTGCTCCTTCTGCTTGTCAGCTGTAGCTGGATTGATAAAATGCAAATGAACAAATCATTAACGAGTACTGGTTATGAATCTCTCAGGCAGTTCAGGACCCTATCAAATCCTGCACCTATTACTTTGTGTGATTGATGTACTATTGTAAGTGATTGTTCCTGATCTTATTAAATCTTATTGATTTTTTCCCAGTTTCTATTTTATGCAGGACCAGGCTTGGACTATTATGAATGTTGCTGAACACTGTTAATCAAGCTTACACAGCTATTTTGATGGCAAACAATTAGAACTCTGAAGCAATACCTTGCAATTAGCTTCAGGGATATGGACCTCAGCACCGTAATAATGAAAGAGACCTTCTCCTTCAAGCAAGGTAATGAGATTTACAATTATGACCCCAAATAACCTCTGAGAAATAACCAATCTGCAAACATAGATGTGTTTATCAATAATTTGTGCCCTTTTTATGAAAATGTATTTTTAATTTTTTTCTTCACATATGAATCATTGTTTCTACTGAAACAAAGCATATGAAGTCTTATAAAAATGACAAATATATAAATTGAAAATTTGTACGTATAATTTGAATGCACTGGAGGGTTCTACAGAATGATATGCATCAATAATGTTCAAATGTTGTGAGGAATTAACACTAAAAACTTGTGAGAAAATACTGACATTATACAAAAACTTGGGTGGTTATTATTGCTTGAAAATGCTTATTTACATGTTTAGTTAATATACATATTAGGTACACTATATATGCAGTATGTAAGTAGAAATAAACAACCATAAACATCCATCTTTATAAATCCATTGTATGTATTTTTATTTGAGTTATAAAAACAATAAAAATGTCCTGATTTAACTCCTTTAGAAAGCAAAGAGACATGGTTTTGTGAATTGTAATAGATCACTGAACATCACAGGGCAAATTTTTGGTACATTCAAAGTAATTTAATACACAATTAGTACATAAATAAAAATCAATGAACATATTTGCATAGAAAGTGAAATAGTGTATTTCCAAACTTCTTAACTTTCAGTATTTGTATTTCACTGTTGCAGTCTAAGCACATTTTTTGCTGATCATTTCGTAAAGCCATAAACTCTTGTACCTACCTATCACATTGCACTTGGCGATTAACTCACACGTTTTTGCTAGTTAGCATATTTGCTAATTTCTTCAGTGTTTTTTCTTAAAAAGAAAATACTCAACATCAGTAAAATATATTTACATAAAAAAGGGAAACGTCTTGAGAATTAGGAAAATTTTGGAGGCTTTGAATAATCTCTACAATACTCCTTTTTTGTTTCTATGAATTTATTAAATTGAAATCAAGGCTTTTATATTTTGGTTTAGCTGACAAGATGAAGTAGTGCACCAGGCCCAAACTAGGAAAGAATAATTTTGAAATATGAAAAGTTCACCATTCCTACTATTCCTTTACGATAATTACTTGCAAATATCTCTGCTGTATATGACATTTTCAGCAGGATGGCAGTGGGGTGCTGGGCACACCTCCTTGTCTGGTGTTCTCCCTTCTTGTTGCCTCTCATATCCAAATCTTTAAATTCCCTAGGGAGCCTGTTTCTGAAACAGTCCCTGAAAAGAGTGTGTGTTCCATGAGTGGAGACTAAAAGCAGGGCTTGGCTGGAGATCTGTAGCTGGAAAAAATGATGGTGAGGATGACCACTTTTTTAATCAATATGTTAATCCAGGTTCTGGGTAGGATTCTGAGCAGAGAAGTGGGAGGGTGAAGAAAGAATAGTATTTCTAAGAACTGTCACTTTAAAATATGTCTACTTCAATGTAGTGTCAAAATAGAACAAGATTATATTTTAAATCACAGGATTAATGAGATGATAAACTCTCCTTAACCCATTGAATACATGTGAGAAGTTCACCCAGACAAGCAAAACTGGTATGTGTCCATGGCTATACACAGTATACCATACGCTCATGGTGAAACTTTAGAAGGCTGGAAGAAATCTCTCTGCATTCCCAAAGCAGTGTTGAAAGAGTTAAATGTGAGAGCTTAGAAAACATGATGAGATTTTTAAAAGGTACATAAGCTAATTCACCGTGTGAGGTTTTCCTGTTTCTCTTTACTTTGAGCTCAACCAATAAATGTGAGTTATTTTAGTGCCAATTTCAATTTTTATCAAATAAATATACATTTCTTGCTGGATGTAATGGTTAATGAAATGCACATAATACGTAAAATCTATAAAAATGTTGTAGTTATACATTACTTTCTGACTGTTGTACAACCTTTGTAAACAAAGTATAGTATATCAACTTTCTTGTGACAATAAGCAGATCTGTCATCTTGGGGACAGCTAAATGAATTATTTAATCAATAACAGACTACATCTCTGATGATAAGACAAGCTCAGACAAATTAAAAAGTGAACCAGGTATAACATGTCACAAGCAAGATACACAGGTAGTGTAACATAGATTAATATTAAGTAGAACAACATTAAAAAAAACAAAGCAAAACAAAATAAAAACCAGACCAAAAATGTAAAGCATTTCACAACCCCAAAAACATAAATGTAAAACGTAAAACTTCAGGTGTTTTGTTTTTGCTTTTTTGTTTTGGTTTTTTTTTCTTCTGTTTATATTAAAACAGGAAGATAACTTTTAAAAGTCAAAGTACTAAACAAATCAAGTAGTAAGATACTTTATGAATAGATAAATGCGATAGTTTTCAGAAGTGTTTTGTACAAAACAAATAGTGGTAAGGCAGCTTAGCAGTGCTTCTAGTTTTTGACACTTTTAGGTATAGAGTTTAAGCTAGATTCATCTGTGGTGAATCTAGCTAAATATATCCAGTACTTTATTATTGACTGCTTCCAAATTTAAAAAAAAAAAAAAGAAAGAAAAAGGCAGCAGATGATTACTGAATGTTTCTACAACTGTGCAGAAAGTTTGTTCTCTACAGCATTTGGCAATGGTGTGCTCACACCTTTTGTTTTCCTCCTATGTTCATGAAAGTCTTGTAGTTTGTGTGCTGCCTACCTGGGCATGCCCAGACACATAGCAAACATCCAAACTGCTCTATCAAAGACAATACTTGCAAGTTGGCAAGCTATATCACAGGCAAGCTTGGTCTTGAAGGATGTCTCCAGGCTGTCCTTAGACTACATCATATACCTGTATGTTACATATACAGTTTGCCCAAGTGTGGATAACATCCTCATGAATGGCCAGACTTGGTCAGATCCCGTCCTGCTTCTCATCTTTGTGAAAACCTACCAAAAAAGAGTAAGGCAATCATAGAGTGATAATTTGCTCAGTAATTTGTGCATCTGTGTAAAGAGAGAAAGAGACATGTTTAGTAATATTTACTTTTTCAAATCTTCTAGAATTATGAACAAAGATATATTTTTTTTTATTCCTTTCCCCAGAATTTTAAACAGAACCTTAAAAACTTTAGAAATCTGCACAACTCTGTGTGGCTTCACATATCTGGAGCCTTTTCACAAATTGCATTTACATTATTTCTAAGGAAGAGTCTGACAGTTCTAAAATTGCATAAACAGAGCCAAGCTGTCTGTTTTAAAACTGAATGACATACAGGATAGCTAGAGCAGCTGTAACTTGTATATGTGCAATTTTAAAATGCTTCCAGCTTTTTTTCCCTCCAATGAATATGCATCTTATAACAAAGAATTAATGTCCTACAATTTACTGTTTTTCTTTTTGTTTCTCTTTCTACGGTTCTCAGATATTTTGAGTAGCTAAAGCCCTTTTTAAGCGGGGGAGAAATTCTCACTTATCTCTCTCTTCCTCTGCTTCTTCATATGGTATGCATAAATCTCACAGAAATAAGTCTAGAATAATATACATGTTTAGTGATATGAACACTTAGTGTAGCTATAAAGACTAAGTGTTATTTTGATACGCAGGATTAAGTTTGAAACACACAGGCAGTATAAAACACTGAAGGAAATAAGATTTTTGTGGTAGAGGACACAAACTGACAAAGATTTGCTTCTGTCCTGTATATGTCTATGTATTAATATAGGGTAATTATAGCAATAAGCTTCTGAATGCTAGTGGTAGTGATGTGTCTCATTGCTGCCACCAGATTCATGACAGCAAATTCCAATTCATCAAAGCAAACGCCTCTGCATTGCACATCAGGCATGATAAGTCTCTAATAACAGTGTATCATCTCCAAGTTACATGTATTAAAGACATATGCATCACAGTGCAATACCACACTTTAAAAGTTGTGTTTCATGTGGGAACTTAGCATTTCTCAAGAATTCATCTTCATGGACTTCTGTAAATTTTCTCTTCTATTCTTTTGCAATCCCTTTGGGATATTCATGTCACTCAGGTATTTATTTGTGTGGTGGAGTTACCATTTGCACAAATACTGATCTCACATCTGAGGTAACTCCCCCACCATGACACTTATTCATATAACTTATGTCAAAACTGCCTGCACTCACATCTTAAGCCTTTCTGAAATGAAGTCCATAGTTGGGGCAACTGTAATGAAAAGAAGTGACTTGAAATAAAATCATCCATCCATGAAAGCTCAATTCACAGCTTTAGGATGGTCAGACAGAGATCTTCTTCAGCTTAATTTGTAGCAAGTAGCAATTTGGGCTTCATTTTATATGTTGTCTGTCATACAACAAGCTATAAGGTGAAAAAATATCTAGGGTATGAGTATTGTGGAAAAAAAAACAAACCTCAAACAAAAGCCAAGTTTTCATGTACATAAAGCAATTAGTTTCAAGTTATGATGGGTGTTCCCCATGGTGCACTTTCTCCATCAGTATTTATATCTTCATGCCGTCATATTTTGGACAGCGCTAAACAGATCTGATATACTCAGAAAATTATAGTCACATGCCATCAAGAAAAGATATCAGACAACAGTATTGGCATACAGGTGGAGCTGGATGCATCAGAGACAGGGAGACATCAATAAAATATTTAATTTTTATGCCCTTGCATTGAATACATAAAGCTAAACTGGTTAATTAGGCTGCAAACATCAAGTTATCCTCTCTGTTGAGAAAATCTCTCTTTGGTTACTGGTATTCCTGACATTTTCTTTGGAGTAAGTTCCTTTTTCCTAATAGTACACAAAGGCAACCTTTAGAGACGTACTTGAAAGTATAAAATAAAACTAGTTAAATTTCAGTTAAGAGGTTTAAGTATTGAGAAAACTGTATCATATGGTAAAGCATTTATTTGTTTAAATGGGAAAGTCAAGAAAAAATCAGAACCGGCTCATTCTATTTATCGTCAAGTTCTCGTGCTTTTTCTATCAGATCACCTCTTGTTCTCCTTCACTACCCCTCACTCTTCCACAGCCTGTCACTCATTCGTATTTATGATCTCCAAGCTATCATCCTCTCTGATTTTGTGATGCTTGCAGATTCGTCCTTCCCTCCCTAACCTCAGTCCCCCCTGTTATCACTATGGTCTCTAATTTCAGCTATATCCTTCACTTCTTTGCCCCTCTTTCATATTATTTTGTCTGCTCTTCTGCACTTAAAACTAACCTAAGCATTTATCATCTGTGTTTCTGTCTCCATCTACTGAAGGGAACCTAGGGAATGTCCCAGTCTTCCTTCTCTGTCCTTTTATACTTTTTTTCCCCTACTTTTCTTAAGAGAAAACATATAAAGCTTTTGCTCCTAATTCCTACATCTTTCACAACCTCTAATTTTCCTTCAAACTTTCTTTCTATTGATTTAGCTGCGTTTGGCTTTACAAGTTTTCAATTCCTTCAATTCTTCAGATTTTATTTCTGTTCTATCCCTAGCCTCTCTCCTTCTGCAGCTCCATCATTACTCTTAAATACCAAATCTCCAAATCAAAAATTTTCCTTCTATGTCCTACCAGCTTTCAATTTCTCCCATTATCAGATTATCTACTGTATGTACATGTTTTCTCTCTAGTGTCCTTACATACAAAATTTTAACCAAATGTTTCATCCAATACTTGTCCTTCACAATGCAAAATATAGTTCTGAATCCTTTCTTCTGAAAATACTTCCTTTCAGACTTACTTGCCTAAGACATTAAATCCTCAATCCCCCGCCCCATTATTTTTTGTTCTTCAGCGTAGGACAGATTGTTCCAAAAGTATCCTCCTATTTTTCATCACTTCATTTAAATTCTCCCATTAGTTGTCTCCACTCACCTGAAATGCTTGCTAACAAAAAACAATCTCATTCCTCTAATAATCTTTATATGTATTAATGCCAAATATTATCACTGTGTGTAAGTATCCTAGCATAGGTCAGTTACATCGTGCTTAGTGCTGCACATGCATTCAGGAAGAAGAACATAAACGCAACATCTCAGCCCTTTGCAGATCAGATTTACTAGATTTCCTCACATCCAGAGTATCATTCCCCAGCATTATCCTCTGGAATAAGCTCGCAACTAAACAGAGAAATATTGCACTATTTGATTGTCTTTTCAGTTTTTAAAACAGATGCTTCAACTAGCTCCCTCCATCTTTTCTCACTAGTCCCTGCAATGCTTCATCTCTTTTGAAAAGGAATTTAGCACGTAGTACTTCAGGGCTTCATCACCAAAGGGAAACTTCTTGGACAAAATCTTTACTCTTCCTTGCAAAAACAAACAACTCCTTCACAATCTGAAGAGCTTTCTCAAACCTTCTTTCTCATAGTGCCTTTAGTGCCCATTGCAAACCGTTGACTTCTTGCCCTTGATTCATGATGGTCTACATTTTACCAGCATGAGTATTTTATTCACTCTCATTAAATAACTTTGCTCTTCTTGTTGTTGTTGCTATAGTAAGCTGTAAAGTTATAAAACAGATGTGCAAATGATGTGTTTTGGTTAAGCCTGGTAGATTCCCGTCAACTTCCCCCACAATGCAATCCACGCCAAGGGAACACTGTTTCTTCCAGAAGGCCTCTCACCAGTGGGAATCCCACAAAAGCTGGGGTTTTTTTTCCTCCCTCAACACCAAAGAAGTTTCTCATAAGTGCTAGGCACATCAAAGCCTTCTGAATTCCAGACTGACTTACAAAATAGAAAGTAACTATTATCAAGTAAAAAATAGCAATTGCTGGCTTATGTTACTGGAGAATAAAGATGTTACGACCTGAATTTTCCTGTTTTCCTATTCTTTTTTGAACTTTTTGGAAAAATCCCAATAATTGGAATAGTTTCCAGTTTAGAAAGCTTTGTGCCTGACAGCTTAGAAGAGAAGAAGCCTGGAATCGTATCTGCCTACCAATACCATGTAGATATTCCCAAAGGGCAGAGAAAAGGAACATTGTTATCACCCTAGAAAGAAAAGCGAACATTTTCAGTCTATTGCCTGCCTATCATCAGGGACATTTTCATCTCCTTTGCTTCTAATTGCACTCTCCAGGCTCCTTTCCACATTGCTGAACTGCCTTTCACAATGTCTGCTGTTCAGATTATCTTCCTCCTTTTTATATCAGCATCTGTAAGTTTTCCTTCTTTCTAGCTTCCCCTCACAGACCAGAGAGTGTGATGCCACGTTTTTCTCATTTGTTTACAATGGGACATGCCTTGGTGTTCAGGTGCTATTCAATGACAGCTTTTTGTAAACATCAAGAGTTTAGCAGTAAACACTGCAATTTGTGCCAGCATTACTGGGATGCTCAGTGGGCAATTTCAGTTCGTATGCATAAAGCTGAGGAGTCGCAACACTCATTATGCCACTTTATCCCTGGTAGTGGACATTTTAAATCTCACACAGTTTCAGATTTTACATACTGGGAAAATTTGAGTTTGCATAACTGACGTTAAAATGGGGGCAAGACAAAGGCTCCTCTTCAGTGCGATATAAACTGGCAAAGCAAGAGACCTGTAGAAAGGAACACAGTGATGCTGATGATTTGTTTACTTTGTTTTCCTATTTAAACAGAAGTGTTTCCTCATTAGTATTATAAGGAAGGGATGGCACAACCAGTTCAAATACCTAAACTTATACTTACTGCTCTTTTCTGGAAGAGAGTATATATTTCTTTAATAAATCTGCTGAGTACAGCACAGCATTCAATTCCTATAAATTAGACGCTGTAGGAAGCTGTAGGGCTTTTCTCCTGAGATTTTTAATAAATACCTGCAGGTCTGAATTTTCTTATTTATTTTTAATTAAGGGAACATTACCAAAAGTGAAGTAAAAATCCAAAGAAACAAACACAGTATTTTATATTCTTTACCTTTAAAAGAAAAAAAAAGAATTTGAGTGACATTGCTTAACGCATCTCTGAACTCTGAAAGGAATGATTTATCCTTGCATTCAGCCTAACACAAGGACATACATATTTCCTTCTAGAGTCTACACTCAATTTGAAGTGATTGCTCAGTTCAGAAATGAATGAATGAAAGAAACTTTACCTTGGGCGTTCACCAGGCCTGAATGCATTTCCAGGGATCTAGGGAGAGCATTACAACACTTACACAAGAGAAAGATCCTTTTTCAAAATATTCTCCACCATCCATATTATTGGCAGTCATCTAGTGTATCTGTGGGATGATGATGGTTAGTGCTGCAAGTTCAGGAACTACGTACAGGCGGAGATATGACAGAGCAAGGATGACAGTCGATACTGGCAAACTTCAAAACAGTTGTAGCTTGATGGTACTTTAAGTAATACGTGATTTAGAAGGAAAACAGTGCTGATGAAATCAGAATAAACAAATATAGACACTTTCATGGCTAGAACAGATTCACCCTAAGGCCTTGGAGTGAAATCTATCTAAACCTTAATCTTAGGAGTAATTTTTAAAAGTGCATCTGCAGTGACAGTACCCTTGGCTTGCAAATATTGCAACCTAGTTTCATTGCATTTTCTGAAGGAACTATCACAGGACACTTCAGAAAATCGAAAATGTTCACTATACATTTAATTGAAAATTATGTAAGCAGAGCTTGATTCAGAGCTACTCACAATCACTTGTGTTAGTTCATAAATTTTAAATTATGAATGAAATTTCCAGTCAAGTGTCTTTAATTAGGGAAAACGTAATTATGGGGTAAAAGAGGAAAACTTTTCTGAATTTTCTCCATTTCCCTTTCTTTCATATATCAAAGGTTAATTCTTTTATGTTGTCATTTCATTTTTGAGTCGGTTTTCAAAAATCAGCAGGGACCTGAAAAGATGCGCAATAGAACTAGCCACTTTTGGGAGTAAATCAGACAGGAAAAAAGGAGGTTATCAAAGACCTTTTGAGCCATGCGAAGGATTTAGCAAAAAGAAAGGTCTGAGTTTTGGAAAGATATGGCGGATATCTTGTGAAAGATATGGACAAGACAGGAAGGATAGAGTCGTAATATTGTTTCATTGTAGTAATTACACCGTCACATCGAAAACACCTCATGCCTAGCTCATGATTTAACTCTGTTCTGTGTCCTCCCGGAGGGATTTTAGTTCTCTGCCACTATTTGGGGTGCACTGAAAGTCATAAGGCATAATCCAACTCCAAAGTCCCATGAAGACTTTCTGCCTTTGCGCAACAAATTGTCTCTTGATTTATATTGTACCCCTAAAATTTTGCTCAGGAGTTTAGAGGTTCCTGGTCTCTTGGCGAATTGCAAAGTACAATGAGTCTGAAGAGGCAAGAGAACTGCATTTTCCCGATATTCCTGAAATGCCTTAATATCCAAATCAAGGCCACACTTTGTAGACACGTCTAATACCTGATTAGGTCCAGAATGAGTCTAGAAGGTTTTCTCCAAGGAGAACAGAAAAGCTCTTGAATGGCAAAATCCACACGTAAGGGAACAGTAATATTTTCTGTGACCCTGGAATGCTCTTTTCAGAAGAGGGGTGATTCCCTGGACTTCTGTGGCTGTGAAGAAAGCATTTCAGAAAAGGGAAACTTCCTATTGTTTTCTAAAATCAAGAGGTACAAAGTCACAGTACAGAACATATTTCATTAACATCACCAGTACAGGACTCTGTTTTTCTCTGCCACAAAATTTTAGTCTATATTCCCCAAATACCATTTTAATACCTTGAAAATAGACCTTAAGCATTTTCAGTGGATAATTGAGCCATGTGTGTATTTTAGGACAAATATTGGGAAAAGTCATGTTCAATACCAATGTCTATACCATTTAAACAATGAAAGCATCAGGTAAGTAACAACATTTGGACAGCAAGTCAATATGACTATGAAAGGTCTCCAATAATGAGCAAACTCAGACCAATACACTGTTTGAGTATTTGGCCTTCCTATTGACAAAGGTTGCTTTCAATCACACTGTATCTATTACCATATCAATCATCACTCTAAATGAATACAACATGATCATTGACGAAGACATCACTTAAGCAGAGAAACTAAAGGTTTTATAAAGGCAAATAATGAAGCTTTGGTTGATCACAGCATGAAAATTAGACCTAATCCTTAATCATTCCTATTTTGTAAAGCAAACAAATTGAAGCTAAAAATGTTAACTCTATTTCTTGTTCAGGAACTTAAAATATATGGAAATTGATATCACATTCTTAATAATTAAACATAATGCAATCCAATACTTTGTTTGCTACACAAATTAAGATATGGAATTGAACTGATGAAAATGATTTACGTGCAGGATTAAAATATTGGCAGCTTTATAGAGTGAAATGTCACTATACTGCTGTACCTTCAAGTTTTACATTTCCTCCTTTGAATCCCTGTCAACCTTCATGAACACTGGAGAGTTTAATCAATGCTTGCAGTAGCCATAACATAACACTGAATATTTTACCTGTGTAATAATCAAAGTGCTGTTTAGTACAAGTCAAAAGCAGAAATGACAAACATATATATTGCAATTGGCAAGGTTACAATTTAAATTGCATTAAAATTAAATTCTCACACATTTCTATGATTCCTTTCTCTTCATGAAAGCAATCTGTATTTTACAACAGCTCAATGTACCCTAAGGCAATCAAATTGTATTTAGAATGACTCAGAGGTCATAAAATTCAAAGACTTATGAGTTCATGTATTTGAATCACTTTTTAATTTATATGATACAAAACACTTCTGAAACAAGCATTTTATTTTCTTTAGGTACTCCAAAGGGTGGAATTCATTCATTCAAATTGTAATTTTTGCTACATATTTTCAAGTGAGTCAATATCAAAAATAATATCAAGACTGGAAAGGGAAGAAAAGACTATCATCCTGGTATTATAGCAGTCTGCTTTCCTTATAAAACAAGTTTGTGTGAAGCTAAAAAGTATTCAAGAATGAGGAAATAAGGACAGTGGCATCATATAAAGTTTAGGAAATGAAATAGAAAATTCAAGTAGATTGATCTAAAGGTCAAAAATACGGAGCTTAGTTCCAAAGTTTCAGATCAAAACCACTAGTATAACTAATTTAAAAGACGGCTAAATTTTTTTATAGAAAAGGAAAAAAAGGGGTATTTTTGCATAATGTCACAAAGCAGAAAAGAAAGGCTAAGATAAATTTGAAATTCATTAGAAACAGTTTGCCTTTAAAAAGGTTTAATGACCATTCTTTATTTTATTTGAATAAACAAAGTTAGATTTTCTGCCAACTTTCCAAAAGAGATCAATGTATAAAAAAGCCCCAATATCTGTAAATTATAAACCACTTAAATAACATCACAAGGAAGGGATATAAATATTAATTTTGGTTAAAAAGTTCCTAATTTATATTTTATAAGTATCCTCTTCTGGATATTTTAATAAACAGGTGCAGCAAGAAATGGATTATGTCATAGATACATATTTGAAAATATAAATTAAAAAACCACTGGTACTGTCAATGACATTCTTTGTTGTATTATCCCTTCAGTACTGGACTAGATCTATTAAATATCTGTAGGATTAATATTTTAAGTAGTATTTGGTCTAGATGTATGTTACAAGCATATAGAAATTTAAGAATATAGAAAGTGCTCTGGTCCACCTAGTCAATCCCCTTGTTGCTGTAACACTCAGCAGGAAAGCCTGATTTTTCCAGCAGGTGTATCCGGCTATATCAAATGTTTAATCCACCTGTGCAAGACAGCCAATTTCAGAGCGTTTATTCATGGAAGTGGTTTGCTTTACTGTCTCCAATTCTATGTCTGATCACACAGAGAGTGGCAGTTTTATAATACAAAAATATGCAATACTTCAAAAAGGTTCATTAAGCTAACCTCTGTTACAAAGGTAATTTGCATTCACTGTACTTCAGGCCATTACAGGTGCCATCATTTTAGGCAAACATGAATAGAAAGCTGCAATTTTTACCCCAATTCGATCTTCATTTTTCTTACAGCCAGCATTCAATGGGGCTGAGTGGGCAGAAGTAGGAATAACTCCACCTTATGCCATTCCCCGTGTCGCGTTGCTACAGGCAGACTAACACGGAACATTTGCCCTCCACTCTCTGCAATCACACACTGGCAAAAGGCAATTCTCAGAGTTTCAGCATTTGAGTTCTGTTTCTTGCACGCTTTAAGTTTAAGCTGAATTAAACCAAATCTCATTCAGAATATTTAATTTGCGCTTTTACTGTGATTCATATGACAACTGCCACTCACCATGAATTTCCTATAGATTACTCTGTTTAGCCATATGAGGTATATCTCAAATGGAACCTCCTTCCCAATATATTTGTGTTTTTAGCCCTGGTCCCATACAGCTTTGAGAAGATGAAAAACAGAAACAGCAGTGAGGGCAAAAATAATGGTTTACCTCCATTTTGAAGATGGGCAGAAGCTGGAGACAAAGGG
Source organism: Pluvialis apricaria (assembly GCA_017639485.1). Lineage (NCBI taxonomy): Eukaryota > Metazoa > Chordata > Aves > Charadriiformes > Charadriidae > Pluvialis > Pluvialis apricaria. The sequence continues at coordinate 136,203,556 of CM030008.1, read as the reverse complement.
TGGGGTTTTTTTATTTTTTGCCCCCATCACTCTATACGATGCACATAAAGTAACGGCATGTTTTTTTCAAGTAATATGGTGGGAATGGAGCTGGGATTTCAGAACCCAGGACAAAAGTGCAAAGCATGCTTTTCTCTGTTGCGACCCAAGCTGTAACAGTTTAAAGCAACATCACTACATGTAGTTCCACGTGTGTTCTGATGATAGAAGATCTGGACTTTAGTTTCCAAAGTTACTTTAGAGTTTGTGTAAAAATAAATAAATAATTTCTTTTTAAAGAGAAGATTTTTAACGCAGTAGAGGTTTATTTGTACCATTTCCGTAACATTTACAGCACTGTAAATTACATTTAATCCAAAAGAAAAGTTAAGGGTCATAACAGAATAGGTACTGCAGAGGATGGACTGGTAGGGAAGTAATCATTGACAGATAAAGCCACTGATTGAGGCTGAGCAGCTTGAAGAAAGTTACAGCAATATCACAGGGTTTTGTCATCAGTGTACTAGTGTAAGATGAGTTCTGAGGAAGTTAGTGTTACCAGAAAATCATTGCTGCTGAGTAAAAAGTACTGCATGGTACTGGCTGAAACAGAGTTAAGTGCTAGATAGGTGATCATGATATGGAGACCAGTGAAAGCAATGTAGCCCATGCTTCTCATTACGGTGAGTAGAAATGACTGGGTCAGAGCAAAGGGGCAAATCAGTAACTGTACTAGAGTGTGTAAGGAAAGTTACAGAGTATCTTAAACGTTTTTTTCCTGTGTCCTCCACAAGTGCTGGACATGCTGTGAGCATGTCCTATGTCCTGTTTCACTTATCCCCATTCAGAACATACCTTTGCCGGGCAGCTGGATGATAGCTCCCCAATACTTCATTTCCCACCAATGACAGTGTTTTTCGTTGCATCAAAAATTCTGACTTGTACTCCCTACCCAGTTGAGTCCATCATATTTTCCACTCCCCTCTTGGAAGGGAGGCAATCTCTCCCTTATCAGCCTTCTCTAAAATAAGGAGCCATTTACAAAATATATGGCCATGGTACTTCAGAACCTGCCAAGACTTCAATATGCTGTTGACATTACAAACCAATCCAATTTCAGGTATTTCTTTACTACAACTTTCCAGAAAATAATTTTGTTAGTATGTCTATTAAAATAGCCCCTTCCATCAAAGTTTTATTGTAATCCTCTGATTGGTCCAGCTTTTTACTAGAGTAGCACAGATCATATCAATGTCTTGCCAGACGAGTATGACCTGGTTGTTTTAAATGGGCATTTCACTTTTGCCCCCACTAATTCAGAATAGGACATGTAATTTACTACAGTTGACATGGAGATTCTTTGATCTCTTTTTATAATCCCAAAACACTGTAGACTTACAACAGTGAGTGAGCTTAGCCATGTGACTTCCATTAAAATCAATGAGACTCTCATGGCATGAAATCCCACAAAACCATTCCATTGAAAATTAATTATTCATAGTAGTAACACATTTCTATTTCCGTCTAAACATTGCAAACATCCTCTCCAAGATTAATTAATTATGTTTCAAAAGGGGTACTATACTAAACAGGCAGGCACTTTATACATATTTTTGTATATGAGTATACAGAGACAAAGCCAGACAATTCTAGGTCTGTTTAAGGAAATTTCAAAGAAACTCCCTTTGCTGGGACTTCCACTGGTTTTGATGAACTGCTACCAGAACCAGTAGGAACTACAGTGTAAAAGTACTCTAGCATCTTATAGACATTTTTCTCTAAAGCACGAAAGTTAAGGGATAAAATGTGGATCTCTGTAGAAAATTGGTCTAAGGCTAGGGTTCTTTTCAGATTTTCTTTTCCACAGCACACAAACCCAGAGTGACCTAAAGAAAGTCACAGTGAGTTTGTGGTCAAGTCTGAAGCAGAATCCACTAGTCTCCCCAAACCCCCACTCTCAATATTAAAAGATAGCCCTTCCCTTCGTAAATATTGTTATCAGTTCAGACTCATCAGTTCAGCCCCAGAGTTCAGATGTGCCTTTTGCCATTCTTCATCTTTAACTGTCAGCTAAAATACAGAACTATCTTGGGTAGGTTTTATGGAACTCATAATAATTGTGCATTGAGTATCGCCTGACTGAAACGCTAAATTATAAGCTGTGTACTCGTGGAAACAATATTGGTTTCTCCCTTTGATTTGTGCAGATACTCTGGATTGCAAGTACTGCTGGCTTTATAAATGTAAAAATTTTTAGGTGTCTGGTCACCAGTTCTAGCCACCTGAAAAAATCTCTCTAGTCTCTAGAGAGAATTATGCACTGAATTAGGATTGGGATTCAAAAAAACTCAGAGCAGGCCCATGCTAAATGATAGAAAACATTGAGGACAGCTGAATCTGAAACCCCAATTCACCCATGGATTTAGCCCTTCTGGCTAGATGCCTAACCCTAAGCCTTCTACCCAGGCGTCACTGTCTACATTTTCCCTTTGTGAATGGATGATTGGCTTTTTCTTTTGAAACACAGGTGGAGGGAAATGTGAAGGTGACAACAGCATATTGTTTCTGACAGCTGTTTAATGGAAAACACATAAACAGTGCTAGGAAGTATGGGGTCTCCCAAAGATCAGTGTACTATTAGCTACAGGAGCAACAGCACTTCCTCTGGAGTTTGCCCTTCCAGGGCCCAGGAGTCCCACACTCATTTTCTTCTTCTATTCACAAGGTACTCCTTTTCAAATGAATGACAGCAAAATGGTCCTATTCAAGGTTATTTTGTTATTATGGTGTCACTTTAAGAAGGTAAGAGATGATGGTTTACGTCTTCTCAAGCTGAAGAGGACCTAGAACATATGTCACCCACTTCTTGTACCTGAAACCTGATTATTGGTTACTTAGAAGGTGAGATCTTGCACTCCATCATATGCTTTTGAATGACAACAGCAGTGATTCTTTTGTTTCATGTTGAAGTCTGGGTAAAACATTAGACCATGCCTAATAAAGCAGAGTCATAAGGGGACGTAGTCCCCCAGACACCTCATCTGTAAATCCCAAATAGACCTAGGTATTGAGAAGACTGCGGTTTTCTGAAGGTATGCAATAATCATTTTCTGCACGCCCAGGATAATTTTATTAGCTAAAAAAAAATTTTCCGGGTGATTTATGACAGTTTCTGAAACTTATCTCTCACATGTCTGTGCCTTGTTTGCTTTCTGCATTTCAGAGAGACAAGATAGCAGCAGTCAATGAATCCGGTTCCTATTGTGAGAGACAGTCTGTCCTTTAGTGCCTGCAGAAGCTGAGTACTGTGGATTTATCAGAAACATAAATAATATCTTGACTCTCTAGAGGCCACAGCTCCTAGTTTCTACAAAATTCAGATGTATTTCCTTGCTGATGGAGTGTTCCCCACATATTTTTCCATGCTTTCATTGTATCACTACCTATATTTCACCTTAACACTAGTCTATGTGTCTAAGACCTGTACTCAAGACTCTCAGATTGGGAGTTTCTAGGAGACTAAAACCTAGAACTCATGTACCAAAGTCAAGGTAGTCTCAACATTCTCAACATCTAGCACTTAAGCTTCAGCCACCATCTTTGTGGAATTCTCTTGTTCAGTTTTCTTTTCTCTTTGTGCTTTCCATATAATTCTCCTCTTTCTTAATGTCATTTGCAAATGTCTACTCTCCATTCCAGATCAGCTTCCTTAGAGATGGCTGGGCAACATTTTCACGCTGCTTCCTACCTTGCAAAAGACCTTACACTGGGAGTAGCCTTCATTCCAATTACCTTCTAAAGAAAAAGGAATCCTTAGATTTTCTCACAGTGTAGACTGTGCTTTAGTTCAGATGTAAAGAAGGGACAACAGTTGCAGAAAGACATCATTCCTCTTTATTAACATCAGAATAACTTTGCCCATCCTTTAGACATTAGACAAATAATTTAAAATATATATACTGCAGTGGTTTATGCAAGTTGTTATATTAACACTTTTGACTAAATATCCTCTCCTAGAGTAATAAGGAATTCCAGTTGGCACTTTGGAATGACATTAAGTTTGTGACAAAGAAGTCACGTTCTAAAATGACAATGTCACGTTGTTCTGCTAATAAACAGCAGTGTCACTGGAGGCTGGCAAAACTTCAGCTTGTCTTAAGCTTTACAGCATTTACCTCCGCAGCTACCTAAGTATACCTGCAAATCAGGGAGTTTTTGATGCAAGGCCTGAGATTATCTTTCACTTGCAGTCGCAAAGCCAGAAACACAAATTACACCTGCATAAACAAAGGCTAAGCTTCAGAAGGCTGTGGAAGGAACTTGCCGGCAATATGATATGCTTTTGTCTCTACTCATGCTTCTGTGCCTAAGAACATATCGTACATTCACAACAGACTAACTTAAAGGCAGTACATCACTCTAAATTTCAAATCTTTTTTGTTATCAGTTTAAATCACAAACATAACATTAAACTTTTTTTGTATCTGACTTATTAGATTTAGAGTGTTGGTGCACCAGTTCAAGGTAACTAAACAGCTTTATTATATCAGCAATAGCCTTGCAAGATATCCTCATTGTATTCTGAAGGACTTAATTTAAGGAGAAGATACTGTGAAATGTTCTATTTTTTTTCTATTTTAGAGAGCCATAATCAGATAAATAGTGAGGAGACACAAAAGGAGAACTCTAAGATCCTATGGGAACAAGAGCAGGAGCCATACCCTTAATCTAATGGGATGTATTTCAGTATAGTGCACAAAAATATAGGTATTCTCTTTGTATTAACAATACAGCAATCTCAGGAGCACTTGTCCATGTAGCATGCTGAATATTTATCCCTATTTGTCAAGAGTTTTTAAACAGTGTATTGTTATTACAAATGTTGATAGCAGTTTATCAGATAAAAGAGGAATGATCTTCTAAATGAACCCCCTTTGAATCAAACTTTTAAAATGCCATATCCTATCTTCAATGGAAGCAGAAGCTCCACTTTAATAACTAATATTACGTGATAGCATGTAGACCACAACAAAAACAAAAGAAGAAAAACTTCCACTCTTTCCATTTTATAAGCTTGTTAGAAAGAGACTAAAAGCACCATTTTGTTGTTGCTAGATTCAGAAACCTCACAGCTCTAGGTGCAAAATGAGAGGAAGCTGCTCTGCAATTGAAAATGAACAATAGATTTAAATAGCACCGAAGGCATGAAAATAGCTGGCTACAAGCCCAGAATCTATAAATAGTACCAAACTTGTTCATCATAACTCCGCTGACGATGACAACATCATCAGGAAATGGAAACAGAAAAAGCAGAAAAGGAATAAAAGCAATGGACCTCAGGAATGAAAGGCCAAGCTTTTCCAGAGCAAGCTACTCAAGTTAGACAGCAATCCTAGGGTGGGAAAATAGCAATGGCAACTAATAATGCCATGAGTCCTGCTATGTAATGGTGCCAGGGAAGGGGGAAGAAAAAATAAAAGGAACCAGCCCATTGTAGAATTAGTGTTATTGGTGCAGATTCCTAATTTTTATAGGAATGGTGAAATGTAATGTTTATCATTTGTCTTGAGCATGATGAATACAGTATGTGATTTATACAAACAAAACTTTTCACTTAGCACAGAAGTTATGACATACCCTTCCTTCCCTTTTCCATGTAAATCCCTTTAACTTTTAAACAAAACCAGAAATAGCACCAATGATACACAGATTTTACTTTTTAAATTATTTTTTTTAGGCTTTCTTCATCAAGCTTAAGAACACAGAACTACAAATTCTGTGGAACAATGTGATCATTAACATGAATAAAAATAACCCAAAATTATAGAAATGTATATGGAAACAACTGACTGCAGAGAAAAATCTTCTCCCGTAAAAATACAATATGACTGAAAGAGGAGATAGAGGAAAAAATTCAATTCACAAAGATGGAAGACAGAGTACATGAAATATGTTCAAAATAAAACAAAACAGAAACAGGTTCCGGTGCTGTGATACTCAGATCAGATCTCAAATCCAGAGATGGAGCATGATGACTTATCATAAACGCTTATAAATTTGAGCAGATGATTTCATTTTATATTATTCCCAGTTGATTTCTGAAATCCTTGCTCCCTTTGACTAGAAACTTTTTCTACAATAATTTCTGCAGGGCTATTTTCAAAGTGAGTCATTGGTGAACATGAGAAAAGGTGATGGGTTCTAGATGTCAGTATTCAAAACCACATGGTTTGTATGATTGAAACCCTTCACCCACCAAATACTCCCCCCCCCCCTCCTACCCCCCCCCAAAAAATAATCAAACCCCAAACCAGAGAGAAAGTACAGACAGTCCCAAAAGGATGCTCTTTCCCTGTCACCCTGAGCACCCATCCCTTACCCCAGCACTTAAAGGCATGGTATTTGCCTGGAGTACTTGGCAGGGTTAGCACTTTCCTACACATCTGCTGAAGGGCTAAGCAGGTGTTGGTGATCCACAAAGGCTGTCTTCCCCCACACAGATGCATACATACCTCCTCACCCCATTTGGAGAAGGTAAAAATGTCAGATTGTGAGGGGCAAGCTAAGGTAAAAACTAAGCAGACTAAGTAGGAAACTCAGGAGAAGCCAACCTTTTTGGGCAGTTGAGATTACCTAATTGGTACAGGTCTTTGTTAATTAAGCCATTCCATCAAGACGGATGGGTTTTGACTTTATAGAGGACCAACTTTGGATTGGAAAAAGATGAAAGACCATGTTTACAGACACTATCTTTCAAAACAGAACTACAAAAATATTTAGATATAATTTCAGAAGACCCACTACTATCACACATGTCACTATTTTGAGACACATTAATGAAGCACGTTTTTGGATAAGATGTAGACATGTAGGCATTATACTCTCAGGGAACTTTCTGTCCCGCGTACCTTTGCTCTGAAGATGATTGTCACTTACTGGGATTGTCCCTAGACCAGGAAAAAAAAAAACTTTTTGGCCTGAAAGTATCAGCTTTAGACTCTATCTGCACTCAGAGAGCTTCGTCAGAGATGTGCATTTTAATATGGTATCAGTCTTATGAAGCTATTTAAATTAAAAACCAAATGAAATGTCAAATGAAAAAATATGAAGCATTAGGTAACACACAACATTTGAAATTAAAGTGTCATAAAGTATCATTTGTCTAAAAGGAAACCACTTCTGGTAATGAAATATTTATTATTATTTATTATTTTATTTTAAATAATAACTGTCTTAATAAAAATTGAGATATGATCCAACAAACTATTTTAAAAGAAATTGAAAATACTGATGTCATGTGTATACAAATGCAGTGGATTGAAATTTGACTTTGCTACCAGGCGAAGTGAAGAGGCCCAGATTTCCTGCCCTAGCAGCAACCTTCCTGATAAAAACATGATAAAATGGACCGAGAAGCATATATATATTCCTGAACTTCTAGAGGCAGTGGCATAGTTTTACTCCTGGTCCAGTACAGAGTGCTTATAGAGCTGTTCAAAGTAATGACTAAAGCTGAACATGTTCAAATAGCTGTTGTAGTTACTAGAAATCAGCTGAGCATGTGCACCGGATCTCCTGGTTGCCAGCAGAAGCTGAGGTAGCTTGGGCAAGTATCTTAAAGCCATTGCACACACCACTAGTGTCTGGGTAAATAGTTTCATCAATGCCTTGGGTTGTAGAGTATTCCTGAGGGAACAGAGAGTGGGTTAAAACGATAAAATGAGAGTGTGTGTCTAAACAGTTAGAAATACAAGCTCATTTTACTTTCAAAAATATTCCACAAAGATGTAATCTAAACACTACACATAGACACTTCATCTAAAGCAATTAACATAATATCAAGTGCCAAGTTGTGAAAGCTAGGTATCTGTATCTTGCTACTATGATTCCATCATTTATAGCAAAACAATGTTGATACATTGCCCTAACAGCAATACAATGTCATTAGGAGTTTAAAGACTGCAAATGTTTTCCAGGACATTGATCTATTTATGGTGAAGAAAAAAGAAAAGAAAAAAAAAAAGTGCAGAAAATCTCCCAGTGTTCTGGTGTCGATTTGACTGAGCCAGGCAATCCTTCAACTTTTAAGAAGAACAGTTTAGGAACCTTTAATTCTCCTCACCTCTTAGAAATGATGGCGGCCTGCCAAAGAGGAACAGGTTTTGTGCTAAGCCTCTGCTTAGACTGTATTCCTCCTACCAGATCTTCCTGCCAGAGGCATCAGTAGGATTTGAAAGAGAGGGCTGTGGGCCACAGATAGAAATTCAATATTTTTTGGGAGAAAAAGATAAGCCCCAGGAGCTCTGTGTTTTACTGCTCTCTTCACTGTGGAGAGTGGCACTTGATGTGATCCTCACTGCTGAGCATGACACAATACATTTCAGAGCTGAAACTATTGGACTGTAGCTAGATTTTGCTTTAGGGTGGAAATAGGTAGTGTGTTCTAGAATCAAGAAAATACAAAAAATGATGGGGATGTTGAGTCCTCACAAAGCAAATAAACTAAACATAATACAATAGAGCTGGAGGCACGCTGCACTACCCCCACACCATGTACATACGCACACATACAAACACACTTTATTTATTTAATTTTGTTTAATATAAAATACAGAGCATTTATTGGCATGCAGAGCCTTGTCACTAGTTTGTGAATTGCATTAAGTCATCTCACCTGGGGCTTAGTATTCAACCCTTGTAGGCATACAAACCAAATATTAAAAAAAAAAAAAAAAGAAAGAAAAAAAATTAAAAAAAAAGCCTGGAGCCTGTTTATATAATTTAGCATCTCATTCTGAACTTTAAAAATTCATAATCACATAGTACTTACAGTCAAGTTAATCGTATCACATCATATCACTGATAGGTGCAGAAATAAAAACTCCTTAGCACATTTCGGGTAATCACACTCAGAGTGCCATGACTTCGTTATTTCTTTTATAGGAAAGAAACACACCTGCACACAGAAATGCACAGCTCCGAGCAGAAATGCTGCAACTGTATATGTTTCTTTTAGGTATGCACTGACTAGTTATTTCAAGGCTTTAAAACATCTATAAATGGGGCTCAACAGCCTTGCCAATTGATTCAAGGGAGGGCATTTGTATACATTGAAAGATTCTCAGAAGTCTGAGGTTAAAAAAACCTCAGAAAAGGGAGGAAATAAAGATTATACAGAAAGTTAAGTCTCTAAGGAAAAAAGCAAGCACAGTAATGTGTTAATGCTACACACAGAACTGGAGAAAAGACAGATAACTTTAACATATATGGAAGAAAGTGTTATTGAAAAAGCAGTTCTTTTCTCCTAAATAAAGAAGAAGACAAAGTTCACCATGGCTTAAAAAAAAAGTAGGGTACGGAGATCTGTTTCAGAACTCCACAAATATTTGCAAAAATTTTCTGAGGTATTTGCCCAGCTGTCATGATGACTAAAAGGGAAAAATAACAGTCTACAAATATTTGAAGGGAGTAAACACCAATGAGGAAGAAGTATAGCACCGTTAGTATAATGACAGTGGTTCTGTGGTTTTAATATAAGTAATGAGATGCTATTAAGATCTGGAAAATGTATATTGACACTTTAGAAAAACTTCCTAACAGTGGCATTGAATGCCTTTGGAACAAGAGCCTGGAAAGTGCTTGTCTTTTGGTCGGTTTAAAACTGTTCTTTCATTCTAAGGTTGCTCCAAATTGCACAGATCATTTCAGCTTCCAGTCAGTCCACCATCAGGTGAAAAAAAAAAAGAAAAAAAAGGTGTCAAAGTGTCACCATTCCTATGTGTAGAAGCTGAAAAGTTTAAAAATTTGTGAAGCTGAGAAGTTAACCCAATGTCCAATCTCTTATATTTTACCTTTTACAACTTCTCTAACTGCATCAAGCTTAAATGTGCAACTGAATCCAAAGTTTCAAAGCAGCATTCTTTGCAGATGAAACATTACCCTCTTTCTTTCAATGCCAGATTTCCATTCTGTTTTAACGTTTAATTATGCTACAAGTTGTTATTTCAAGAAGCTGTGGGTTTGAAACTGCTTTATTTATACAAAAATGATATTTGTCATAATTTTTCAAGAAGGCTGTGTGCCCTACTCTTCTGACTAATTTTTCAACAGAGATGTGCCATAGTAACATTTTCTCCCTGATAAATATTTTTATTAGCTTTATAAACACACTAAAAAAGTTGTTGAAAATGGCAAAAATCAAACCAATTCTAGTGAATTATAACAAAGCTACACTATGGTAATAGAAAACATCTGCTGGCAATTTGTCATTTTTAGGAAAAGTTTATTGTCTAAAACACTAAGGGCCAAATTCAAGACCACTGATTTCATAAAAGCCTGACACACATTTCTTTCAAAAAGTCTAGGAATGTAGCTGACACACAGCTTAAAGTATTAGAAATTATTTTAAAAGTTTTTCATTATTACCTTTATTTAATTTTCTTTTAATGGAGTTGAAGAAATGTCACTGGGCTTGGAAAAAGCTGGGCCCCAATTTAATGGCACCAAGGGGAATCATGGAGATTTCATCTTGTCACAGCTGTAAAATTAGAGTGGAGGAGAAGGCCACCAGCCCCACTTCTGAAGTGAACGCGGTGGAGAGCTGGTGTCCTGAGTTGTCCTGGAATTCTCCCAAGCTGGTGGGGGTGGCAGGGGGTTAAAGACAGACATTGTCATTTGGAGACAATTCAGTTAGCATAGCTGTGTGGAAAGTTTTAAAACTGTATCAGCCCTTCCTCTGACTATCCCAGGAAGAGGAAAAACAGCCCTGTGTGTAGGTCCCTAATGGCACTATGGAAAATCCAAGATCCCCAGTTCAGCTTCTCTCAGGTCTGGCAAAGGCTTATTTTGCATTTCAGTTGCAGGAAAGTCACAATTTCATTCTGATTCTGGAAGTAAATCCTGATGCCCATATATTAAGAAATGAAGGACAAGTAAGTTCTTGAACACCAAATCCTCAGCTCAGCATCCAGCTGTTGACAGTAAGAAAATTTCTATTGGAGAACATCAGGCAATATTTCATGTATATATGGGGTAATCATGCAGCTGTGGACATTTTGACCTGTTGGCGCTGATGCACCTACTGGGTGGGTTTTTTGTCAGGGAAGAACTAACAATTAGGAAGGATCTCCAAGAATTTCCAACTTCATGTACACATTGTGTCTCATATTCCTAAACACCTACAGCTCTGTTGGAGACAGAATAATGGCATAGACTTTTCTTCAGTGTGATTGCAGGATCCCTTTATGTTTTAATTATTTAGGAAACTCATAAGATGTTCTTCATAGGTCATTCTTGATCCTGTTTTGATTTGTGACTTCACTACACAGAGATGTGGTAGGTTTGGAACACTTTTGTCTTTAATCTGCCCCAAATGAGGTACAGTTCCTTTTCACTATGAGGCAATTACTTTACAGCCCTCTTTCTATCCAGCCTTTAGTACTGATTTGGACTGAGCTACAACATACAATAAGTCATCATCTTGAATTTAAGGCACCCCACTGCCTTCTGAAAGAAGCTCTGGCTTAAAAATTGAAGTTAAAAGACCAGTGAGAGCCCTTCAGCTAAATTCAGAAACACTGTATACATTGTGGTCAAATACTAATTAAACAGTAACTGAAGTACTAATTAAACAGTTACAGCTAGAGGCTTTGACATTCAGTTTCATGTGTCTGTATTTTACTGGCATCATCATGGGTGGCAAAAACAAAACTAGTCATAGGATCAGAGATTAAATACCTTTAATTTCACTAGCTTATTGCTTGTTGATTCAGCTGCAATGGTGGCCATTAAAAAGCTACTATTCAGTCATGGCTAATGCACAGCAGTACCTTGTATCTTAGAGAAACTGTACTGGGAGTGCTTCACATCAGCTCTGTTCATACCAGATATAAGTGATACTGCAGCGAAGAAATGACTTTCAAGGCTGATTCTTAGAGACACGAGAGAAAGAGCTACAAACTTCCATCTAGCCTGAGAAGCAGAAACATCTCACAGATAGCGAAGTAACTGAACTAAGCAGCAGTTGAACCTCTGTGTGCTATCTCTATTTATAAAAGCTGTCATTTCTGCTGGTAGAAGTTCCCATGTATGGTTTTGGGGTTTTTTTTGATGGGGTGATCTCTCTGAGCTTGACCAGTTTCAACGTAAATAGGGTGCTACCCACTACCTTTTCTGTCGTTCATCCCCTGCATACACTACATTCACCATGGATTTCAAGTGAGCTGAGAACTGATGAACCTGGCATGACTTTCAGGCTGGAAGTGAAAGAAAGTGCTGATATTACTGAGGTTTGCATAACAGTTTTCAATGTGAGCTGCTACAGATCCATGAGAACTTCTGTAGAGAATTTCAAGAGACACAAAGAAAACTGCCTAATGAAAAAGAGCCTGTAAACAAAGCCAAGCCAAACAATCATAAAAACTCTGTGCATATTTTGTCTAGATACTTTCTGGTACTGTACATTTCCTGTTTTGACAATCATTTTAACTGCTACCATACATCAGTCCAAGGATATGACAATGCTACAAAAAACACTACAATATATCACTTTCAACTAGTTCATTTTACTGAAAAATGCTATCGTATTTTTTTCCGATGGAGTCCTCTTCTTTTTAAGAAAATACTTTTTCATGTACCATCTTTGTCACGAGCCAAATCCTTCAGTCTTTACTCAGATAAAAATTCCAGTTAACTCTGTGTTAGTTTTGGCTAAAAAGAATGACAAGATTGTTGGCCCTCTGCATGTAAAAATATTGATTTCTAACTTCTGAGTGGAAGAAAATTAACGGGTGTGGAGTGAGACCTTGATAAAACATAGGACAGAAATAGATTCAGTTTGAAAATGAAGATGCACCTACAGTACCTCTGTCACGTCTTATATCCATATCAACATTGCTCTAGAAAGTCGAGTGTTGGCAATTGACTAAAACTCAAGGAAAAACACTACTAAGTATTGACAATGGCCTCAGGAAAACTCTGATCCTTAAGATGGTAACATGCTAAGAAAAACTCATACTGAACAACAAATAAGATGATTAAGAATACAGAGCACGTATAAACAAGAACAGCATTGAAAAACTGTAAAGAGGGAATTTAGATCTTTCACGTTACACATACAATCTCCAATTTCTAATTAAGAAGCTGAAAAGGAAAATTAATTGGAAAACACAAAAAGGAAGACCAGACACAATATTAGAGTAAATACTACCATAAAGACAACAAATATCAATTGGACTGGAAATGAAAAGGGAGGTGCTGGGCTACAAAAACATTGTGTATAGGCTTCAGGTGATCTGGTGGAAGTTCTCATGTCCCTTGCCCTTTTATTTTAACTTATTCAAAACAAGATTAAATGATCTGGAAACTTATGAATATATTTTCACTTCCTATCATTTAATACACTTGCAGTAGGACAAACAAAAGAAAATGTTATAATGAACTCAGAGATGATTATTTAAAATTTAGAATAACAAATCATTACGGAGGCCAATGGAAAAATTAATATTGCCACCTATTGGTGAAAATTGAGAAGGCCAAATAATTCCTAATAATTTGCATATCCCCAAGGAAGGTCTTGGCCTGTGTAAAATGACTGATAGTTATTGTTTTGATTTACCTGACACCAGCTAGTCCAGGGACTGCACATAGTAATCTCTGTGAAAAAGTCAGCACTGCCATATTCCTTTCTACTATGGCGAATGCCACCAGACCCAAAAAGACTCAATCACACCCCCAAAAAAATAAGAAAGAAAAAATTGTAACTGTCTGTTGTGCTATTGTGCAATATATTTCATAGCAACACTTCGGTAACAACATTAAATTAAATTCATTAACAATCTAACTCATTGAATAGCTGCAATTGTTTTATATTCACTCTTTTCTCAGCTTAATCTCATTTTTCTTTCACATATCTCCTATCTCAATAACCTTCCTTTGATATATTTAGTACCTCTTTCCCTCCCCTTCTTCTTGGCTTTTCTTCCTTGTATTACATCCACTATTTCTCTTTTATATTTGATATCTATACTTCTGCCGTTTGTTCACATTACCATCCATCTACCCAAACATAACCACATGCACATTCCTTCCCCCGTCCTTGCCCTAAACAATCTCTCTGCAAAATGAGCAGTGACTTTATGATAGTCTTTCTTGGAAATTTGCCTTTCTGTTTGATAAAAAAAACCCTAACAGATGAAGTTGTTCTGTTGCTTCTGTTTCCTTCTTCCCTGATACATCTTTTTACATTGCTTAAACAAGTAGCTATGTCAAGAGATACACTTTGCCTTCTATTTTTGATAGAGTAGCATCTTCAGAAAGTCTCTTCTACACTTCGTAGTACATGGGTCAATACACAGCACTCTAGAGGAGTCAGCAAATCCATGGCCTGCCAAGCCCACTTTAAATTCCCACAACCCAGAGCAGTTAAGTTTTATCTGTCTTGAGAAAAGGGCAAGATTTTCACTCTCTCCTTTTTTTCTACCGCTGCACACATTAACATACCATCAAGACAAACAGTACACAGCTATTTCTAAAATGTGTTTTTAAATGCTCAGATACCTTTATAGGACACCTAATTTTGATTTTGATACGTACTTACAAAAGAACTTGCCTGAAATTATTTGGACAAATTTTCTCTTAAAGGCTGCATCTCTAAAATAGTTTCAGTCCTTTCAAGCTCCTCCTTCTCTTCCAAAAGCAGAAGGAAATAGAAGTGCCTTACAGAGTACCCTGAAGATCTAAAAAGCTGGTTTTAATAAGCTCACAGCTGAAGGCACTGTCAGTGAAACTCTGCTGCCAGTCCTCCCTCTCAGATTTACAAGATATCAGTTCAAGTCCCTCAAATGCCTGCAACTATTGTGGAAGTCTCATGCCATTTTAGTTTTTATAGGTCAAAAGCATACCTTAAATTCTACAAGAAAAATCAATAGGCAGGCAGTGTAACCTTGTGAGGACAGCAACCATCTGCTCCCACCAACACGCAATTTTCATTAACTTTGGCTTCTGGATAAACTCATGGACTAGCTCCATAAAAAAACAAAGCCACACTATAATGTGAAATAACATGTAAAAGTGCTGAGCCTTGTAGCAAACTTTCTGTATTTCTCAGGGCAGGAAAAACCTAAACTCAGATAAGATATTTCAACACAAAGCAATCTAGTCTAACCCAGGGAAAGAAGAGGAGCACAGGGGCCTTGGTGTCCAATGACGGTCAATGAAGAAACTCTAAGTTATCATGAAAAATGCATAAATAATTAAATTAAATATTTTTCTCAAGAGCTTGCCTCAGTCCAGACTATATACAGGACACCTGCATTCCTAACCTGCAGCACAGGGAACGAGGATTTTCAAATTTCTGTGTTCAACAAACAAATTATCCTCACTTGCAGCAACACAAAGTTTGCTTTATTACATGGTTTCAAGTAACATTAGCAGAATATAATGTACAAGTTGCTCCAGGCGAAAAGAAAGAACACTGCTACCATGATCCTGCTGATTATAGGAAAGAAGGAAAAAACATCCCCACAGTTTTTACTAATCTTTTATCATTAATAAAACTCTGACTAGTATCGCTTCATATGTTATCTTAGATATATATGGTGGATAGGTTTCTCAGGAAGACCTGTGGTCAGCTTCAGAGTGGCCACAGAGACAGACTAAAATTTTACATTCATGGTTTGGTCTGGGATGTTCCCTTGAGTGCAATACTATCTTCAAACAAGGTATTTCTTGGCAAAACCTTTTCCTTTCTGTAAAAATAAATGGTTACTTCACAAAGACAAAGTCTTTTTTTATTTTTTATGAATGGAATAACAGATACAAGTTATGGTTATGGTTAAGAAGTCTGGAATGTCATCAAAGTACCCTTGCTACCTGAGGGGTAGTAATAACCCAGTCTGCTATTGGAACCCTCTCTCACAGGGAGGTGATCTGAGAGGAGCAGCATAATATATTTAATCAGAACTCTGTTATTTAAGATGTAAATGGTAAAGTTATTCCCATATTATTTATGTGGTATTATTAAGGGGGGGGGGGGGCAGTAATGTCTTAAAAATATCTTTTTGACTATGTGATATCTTGTGTCAAAGAGGAAGATAAAATAATAAACACCACTGCAAAATAAAAGCATGAAAAGGGAGATTTTCCTGTATCTTTCCAAGTGGTATATAACATGGGCCACTTTTTTAGCTGGTGGTCTTTTTTGGTTTGGTTTTTTTTTCCGTCTCTATTTATTTTGCATCACCTACCATATAAGCCTTGTGGCTAATGAGGATGGTAGTGAAGGCTCTTAGTCCTACATTCAGATTCATCCATTTGGCCACTCAGCATGGCACATACATTTGTTTATCAGTTCAGACCCTAATTTGGGGGAGAATAGAGCCAGAGCCCAGGTAATAAACAGTGAAATCCCATAGGGACAGAAGACAGGGCAAACATTTGCAGGAGCCAGTAAAACATATACCACTTTCAGACAGACTAGTTTCAGGTAGGATGTTCTAGTCTTGTGAATGACAATGAAGCAAATGGAGCAGTACTTTGGGGAAGTAAAACAAGGAAATGGAATATCAAAGCAGACAAATGTAGCAGAGCAAAAGTGTTAGAGAGCTACCCAGTATAAAAAAAAGGTAGATAAAAAGGAAGACACAGATTTATGCAAGTTCTTAATGGTGAGGACAAGAAGCTTTCTTTTTTTTATCCTTCAAAAAGCACACAGTTGCATAGAACAGAGAGGAGAACTTAAGTGAAGCAAAGAGAAAACATACAAGATGATAGGCATGAGAAAACATCTGACCAAGTTACAAAGTTACTGCAATCTATATTCTGCTTCCCTTAGTTGTCTGTGAACCCTGGCAGAAAGGAACAAATAGAGTGCAAGGAATATCATTCCAAACCTTGGCTCCTCTCCTAACACACAATGGGAAGTAACAGTGGAGCTGACCAGTTTGCCGACATATGCCACCTTGAAATCAGATGGAAAGCTTTCCTCTGCAGAAAATATTCTTGAGAGTCCCATTCCTGATCCTTTAAAGTTCAAAATTCACTATTATATCATAGAGAATAACCTTCATGGTTTTAGTCTGATGTTCATCCTTAAAAATTCAAATCCTTGGCTTTGCCATGGTCTTGCAGGTCAACATGAAAAAGGTATAGGCAGGTGGTATTTAGTTGCTGCTATTAGCTGTAGCACTGCCGTTCTGTTAGTTCTTATCTCCAGTGTGCATGCCTCAGTGGGCAACGGAGGGCAAAGACAAATTTATGTGGATCTAGATGAGATGCTGTAGTCTCTCATGTTTTAAAATTGTCCTAGGATTCAAACACCTTAGTCTAAAAAGGAAGAACATACTCTCGATGCACTCCTTGCTTCACATCTCAAGGGAAGAAATGGCACTGTGTTTCCAGCAGGCTTAGATCATTGGAGGAATCTTTTGTTGTTGCTGTTCATTGTGAACAAAGCACTGAAGGCCATGTCATTATTAGTTTCCACATTCTTCTCAGCCTTCAAGCTTGAGAGCTTTTATAACATGGGTCTGACGCTTACAGTTTTAAGCCTTAAGAGAGAAGAGCAAAAGCAAACAGAAATGGGACTGAGAGTCTGGAAGGGAAAAACTGTGATTGTCTTTCTCCCTTTTTTGTGTCTGTCCTTGGCAGCTTTTCACTAGATGATTAAGTAAATAATACACATTGTGTCTAGATGCAAGGTATGTGAAAAGAGGAGGGCACAGCCCATTCTGTATTTATGGTATATATCACGAAGAGTAAATTTACACGAGACTTTTTGATTCAAGCAGCAATTAGTTTCCTCCATTCTTTTTAGATTTATTCAGGTGAGTAGATGAGAAGGGCATAGGGGCCAGCAGTAACAAATGTGTCTAGGAAACTATGCTGACAAAGGAGAGCAACATTTATTGCTTTAAAAGGAATGCCTCCAGATCCTCAGACACCTAGACTCAGCTTCCTAGGGCTTCAGACTCTGCCCACTTTCTTGTGTTCCTCCCAGTTTCAAAACAGAGAGAGAATTCCCCTCTTTCAAGACAGGGAATGCAGTTTCTGACACTGGTCTTCCTTTCCTGCACATCCTACTGGGAAAACCAGAAAAAGATAAAGCAGCACAGCCAGCAACGAATTTATTGTATTTAATCACCAAGTGAACTACAATTAATACTTCTTTTTAGAAAAATAGAGGAAGAAAAAGAGAAACAATGAAAAAAATCCAATGAACTAATGACAGAGCACACCCTACCCTCAAAATATTCTTTGGTCCTGCTGTGTGAGTTAAACTCTGGATTGTTTCCTAATTATTTCAGGAGAGGGAAAAGAACTATCAAAGCAAACTTAATTTGCCTCAACGAGGAGCATATCAATGAATGAATATCTTCCTGATTAAAGGACTAGAGCTGATGTAAGAGATTAGCGTATTTAGCATAAAATCAGCTGTGGCCAGCTCTGGAAATTTCAGTGCTGCAACAGACTGTCTGTCTATCCCGTGTGCACTCAAAGTACATCTTCAGAATTGTTGATGGCACTATTACAGATAGAGGCACCCTGCGTAGTGCAGCTGGTATTGAGTGCCTCACTTTTTAATAGAGGCAGCTAGACAAGACCCCTAGATTACACATCGACCCCTATAACTTGAAACTCTAAGGAGAAAGCTGACCAGACAAGCAGTTATGATGATCTATTCAAAGTGGTTGAATACTCTCTTTTTTTGTGTGGAATAAACGTATGTGAATGAACCTTTGCTGCCAATCCTACAGAGTCTGCAACCCCCTCCTACTGTTGTCACCTCCTTTCCTCCCTCCTTTTCCCTCTCTGTACTCCCATTATAAGATAAATGGAGGAGGGGGGGGAACAAAAATAAAAAAAAGCTTCTGCTTATTCTATTTCAGGTACTTTGAGGGGAAAAATTCAAATACAGGTGAACCAATTGAATGCCACTATAGGGCTTGTGGATGTGAGTGTGATGCATTTGTCTGCAGAACTTGAGAACTTCACCCATGCTAGTTGCTTGACACAAAGTGGGTTGAGAGGAGTATCCCTGAGAGAGATCAAGTCCACTTCACACTCAGAAAGCCTTTTTTTTTTCCCTAGCTCTGTTCTCTTAACTCATCCTCTTGTTATACTTCAGTGTATTTTTTCCTGTTTCACCCTGTAGAAGTGATGATGAATGCAGATGAGCTGTTACTAAATCAATGAAAGAAACTAGCATTACTAGATATTTTTAACCAGTACCAAATGCACTGGTAATGCTTTTCAGCATGAATTCAGGTATATCAATTTACTTCAAGGACTTTGGTAACTGACATAACCAGAGTAGATGCTTTTGTCCTGCTTTATTTGAATATCTGTGACAAAATGTGCAACATTTCAGTTCTTTGTGTTTGGTTTGGGGTTTTTTTGCATATAATTTCTGCATTTGACTTGAATTTCTTACATTAATATCTTTACTTAACCATAATTAGTAAAATATTTCAACATATTTATTTTCCCTAAAAATAAATTCTAAAAGAATTATATGTAGAATTAAACAAACAAACAAAAAACCCCAAACCAAACCAAAACAAAACAAGTGAAAACCCCACCCACTTTGCATCCAGTATATAAGAAGGAAAATAAAATCTAAACTCTAAGCACTGATTACCAGGTCATTGCAAAAATGCAGGTATGAATTAGATACATACATGTTTTAACTAGAACTGGGTTAGTCTAATAATAAAATTACTCATTAATCATACATAAAACAAAAATATCAGCTACAGTATTAAACTACACAGCCTTTCATCTCTTTGCAAAAAGATTGAAATAGATTAATTAATCCCGCAACATTTCTAACTACAAACAGCTTGTATGATGGAACGCAAGGCTTAAATCTAGTATTAACGAAATTTCATAAAATTCTTTTTCCTTCTTGGCCTATTAGTCTTCTTGCCAGTCTAATTATGACATATAATCTATATGATCATTATTAATCACTGGCCATTATACTTTTCCCTATAAATTCCTATGGCTGGTTCACATTTATGAAAAAAATTCTGAACTTGGCTACAATACACAACTACAACTGCACTTATCTTAGAAAATCTATTTTAAGAACCCAATTATGGGACAATTCAGCAAGAGATTCTACTCATAAATTCAGCAGCCAAAGCCATCAACCCCTATATATCTTATACGGTCCATTGGATGATGGTTAAAAAATAAAGTGATGTCAGGGAGGGTATGACACATTGAACTGAGGACTTAAATCACTTTGGCTCTTCTGCACCTTTGTTGTCTGAACTGAACTTGGATAAGCTGCCTGTTCAGGACTCACAGTCAATTATCACTGATAATTTTTTTCAGCTATAAAATGACTGCAGTACATATTGCAGTTATCGAAACACTGAACTAAAGTGTCATAATTGGCATCAATAATCATTTTGCCTTGGTAAAGACCTGTTTGAACAGTGTGTTGCTGTAATAAATGTTTCAGAATTAAGTTACAGCATATTAAATATCAAAACAATGTGCATAGATGAAAAGTCAGAATATTTTCCTCAGAAAGAACCTTATTTAAGAGTCAAAGTTATGAAATTTGTCAATGCATATGTTTGTGTTGTCTTATTTCCACATCATTAAATACAGGCTGTAACTGTAACTAGGAAACAAAGACTTTTTGTTAAAAATGCACAAGGCATAAGAAATACAGATACATACAGATTTAAAGCTGTTACTTTATTAAACAGAGAGGGATTAGACAGTGAATGGCTGGGTGGTAGAATCCTTCTTTTCCCCCCTCAACCCAAAATAGCAAGCTTCCTATTGGGTCCAGCACAGGGTTAAATGGTATCATCTGATATAAACAATAAATCAGAGCTGGCCCTATTCAGCCTAATCTTCAGGTCTCAGCCCACCTCTGAATCATCTTGGGTTTTTTTCTGTAAGCAGAGATGAGATGTTTCTTAGTCTGCAAAGACTTATAGTCCCTCTTTCTCTTTATGGGCTAAAAGTTCCACTATCGAAATGTTGAGATTATTAATCATGTTTTCCTCTAAGAGCTGACCCTTTCAGATTTAGTCAGTGCTGGACACTGATAATAAGTCACAACGGGAATGAATATTTCTTCTTTTCAAACAATTCACTCCTTTTTAACTTACAAATAGTGTTCCCTGGAGAAGGAAAAAAAATTCACCCCAAAAATATTTCTCTTACTTCAAAAGGGTGTGGTGGTTAGACCACGAAATCCAGAAATCAAGACTTGACAGTAGGTCAGATTTACAAGTGGAAGGAAAAGGATGGAGTGCCCATAGTGTCAACGTGACTGTAAAACACTGAAGAAGACCTTAAAAGTGAAAGGGAAACAGAAATGTAGCCAGGCAGTCCATTCAAATCTGCTTTGACATTCAATAGGAAGCAAAATGAGGTAGAGTAATGCCTACTCTCCCTCAAAATCATATTGTTCCGAGAAGCAAGAAATGCTGAAGGACTTGGAAAAGAAAGCAGGTCTCTTCTCCTCTCTCTTTGGAGACTCTCAGGGGGAAGTTGTCCCCTGTCTTTCTGTCCATTTAAAAAAAAAAAAAAAAGAAAGGAAATGAATTATTCTACTGTTCATTATTTTACGTAATTAACATTGCTGAAAAATATCAAAACCAAAAAAAACCCCACAACCACATAGTCTCATTATTGTTACTACAGTTTTCAAAGGTGGTT